>PISX010004510.1:103743-120342 GCA_004024625.1 Mellivora capensis | reverse complement strand
AATCTTGCCATTCGCAATGACGTGGATGGAACTAGAGGGTATCATGCTTAGTGAAATAAGTCAATCAGAGAAAGACAACTATCATATGATCTCCCTGATATGAGGAAGTGGAGATGCAACATGGGGGACTAGGGGGGCAGAAAAAGAAGAAAAGAAACAAGATGGGATTGGGAGGGAGACAAACCATAAGTGACTCTTACTCTCACAAAACAAACTGAGGGTTTCTGGGGGAAGGGGGTCGGGAAAGATGGGTGGGGTAATGGACATTGGGGAGGGTATGTGCTATGGTTAGTGCTGTGAAGTGTGTAAACCTGGCGATTCACAGACATGTACCCCTGGGGATAAAAAATTGTTTATAAAAAAATAAAAATTAAAAAAAAAAGTCAGGACTATTAAGTTGAGGTTGTCTGGATATCAACAGAACTCACCAGATACAACTGTGAGGTGCTAAGAAGCTAGAGGGGCCCCTGCTGATACTAAGCATTAGGCCCGGAGGACTCCCAGGTGTTTTCTCAGACTAACTGCTCTGATATCCTGCCCACTCTGCCAAGAAATGCTAATGCTTTTCTCTTAAAGAGAAGAAAGGTTTCATTCTGTTAGGGCAGCTGCCTGGGAAACACTCTTCACAGGGAAGGAAGTGCTCTGGAGAATGAATAGTGTTTTCCGGGTTATATACTTTTCTTTTTACATCTTGTAAAAGCCCAAAACATTATATATTAGCATAGAGGCAGGAATCAAGTCTTATATCACAAAGGAATGCAGGGAGTAGAAGTATTGATCAATATCCCAGGACAACATAGTTTTCCTTTAGGCTACTCATTCACAAAACAGGTGTACAATGCATGGGTGGTTGGGCCATAAATCAGGCTTTGGTTTGAACAAAGTTTATGTACAGGCATGCTGACTTAGAAAGAAATATAAACTGGCATCCCTTGTGTATCAGATCCTTAGAGAGCTCTTCTCTTATCACTGCAAATTTCTGCTTCAAGAAAATGTGAAGCATTCAATAGTGGTAGAGTGAATTCTTTCCACGGAATAGCACCTTGGCGGGTAGGTGAGGCTGAACTGACCAAACTAAAAGACAGGCTTGGAGCTCGTCTCTCCCCCTTTCCCTGCAGCTGGATCCTCTGAAGCTGTATAGTCAGACTACTGCCTCCTCTACTCATGAGAAACAACCTCATGAAGTGATAATATCTCTCCTGCCCCCCCCCCCCGCCTCAGTGTCTGCCTTTCAGGCAGAAGAAGAGGGCATTATTCTTCCCCACCACTACCATCCCACTACACTACCACATCCCCCAAGGAGGAGGATTTCTCCTGGAAATCAGTATAAATCATGCAAATAACTGGATTTGAAGTCCTGGTCAAGATACGGACTTTCAATTCTCTGATACCAATAGAGGTGATGGTACCAAAGATAAGCATCAAAGATCAAAGAGCCCTGTCTCATCAAAGATCAAAGAGCCCTATGGCTAGGCATACAAGACGCCAAACCTTGGCAAATTTCAAGGGCAATATTTACAACATTCCAAGGGCTAGATTAAAAGATGGTTTAAAACAGCAAAATTCAGCAGAAGAATCCTTCCCAACTTTAGGAAGATTAGAAATGGAATTGAGGGCGGATCAATAAGCAAGTCCTAGACCTGTTGCTCTACATGCTAAGTTGAGTGGTCAGGGAAACCAGTCAGGTAGTTGTGAATTCAGGCAAAAAGAGGAACAACCATTTAGAGAAGTACATGTTTGGAAAAAATAGTGCTTGAATTAATATTACAGTGAGAAATACAATCCAAAGACTAGAGCCAATAAGGTGAGGGTCTACTTTAAATAGTCAAAGCTGATCGCCAACTCAGGAACAGAGTGATGCTATTCATTCTGAGGAATATAATTCACATAGGGGAACTAAATCGTCATATATTAGATCTATACAGGTCTGTAATGAGGCAGATAAAGAACACAGAAGTACCCCTTTCCTTAACTCAAAATGTGAGTCAAGTACAGCAATGGAAAAAAGAATCCAGTGGGTCACAGATGTTACAAACTCCACCCAAGTATCACACTAGACTGTCAAGTTTAAAAAAAGGGGGGGGGCATTCGGCCTGTAGAAAGTAAAGATTGGAATAGCATTACAAATGGGTCTCCATCCAGAGCAAGGTGCACAGAAAATACAAACACCATTGAAAGCATCCATGGAGGCTTTCATCAAATCATTTCTTGTTCAGAACTCACAGGTCCTGGAGCCTCTGACAATTCCTACTCATAGGACTTCAGAGAATGGGTTTAGCAATTTCTATATTCATGGATTTTATGTCAATTTTCAGCCAATTGTGACTGGGATTGAAGAAATAAGTTCTCTAATGGAAACCAAATCTTGCTCAGAGATTCAAAAGAATGTCAGCAGTGACTGGAAATGTGCCCAGAACTTGAGTGACTTGGAGTCAGTTGTTCAGAGGCGCCAATGCAAGGGGGTTCCTCTTGAGACAGGCACACCCAGAAGGCAGCAATGAAAAGCAAGGTAAAAGAAAGACTGCCTCAACTATTTCCAACATAGTGAGAACAGAGGAGATTGAGAAGTTACAATTTAGTAGAAGCTGAACTTACCTACTCCTAAGTTTGCCCATTTGGTTCCCTCTCCTCCCATTTTTTCTTTAATGAAAATTACATCAAAGTGAAGTCTTACTCAATTATGCTTCTGAGAAAGGACTCAGAAAAAAACATTTTTATTACAATAGACCCTTGAACAACACAGAGGCTAGGGGAGCTAACTCCCATGCAGTTGAAAATCCATGCATAACTTTTGACTCCCCAAAAACTTAACAACTAGTAGTCTATTGTTGCAGAAACCTTACCAGTAAAACAAACAGCCAATTAACACACATTTTGTATGTTATATGTATTATATACTGTACTCTTATGATCAAGTAATCTACAGAAAAGAAAATTAAAATCAGATGGAAGAGAAAATACATTTACAGTACTCTACTGTATGTATTGAAAAAATCTGCATATAGGTGGACCTGTATAGTTCAAACCCATGTTGCTCCAAAGTTGAATGTATTTGAATGTAAAAGTAGCATTAAGAGAACTCCTTTTTTTCTTTTCTTTTTTTTCTTTTTTGGCTTTTGGTTGTTATTCTGGCCAGCACTCTGAACCACAGATGTGGGGCAATGTCTAACCAAAGGAAACAGCTTCCTCCTGTTGGTTACAAATGGGGCATCCCTCAAACTGTTGTCAGCGGAACACATTTATACCACTGCCTCTGCCTTCAGAGTTCACAAAAGCCAGAGGAACCTTGAGCTCTTTCATGTGATCTCAAGAGTCAGGTATAAAAAGTGCCCCTTAACAATGGAGTAGAATATTTCTGCTCAAATCTCAAATGGTATGAAGTGGCTGTCCATTTGAGGGTGTGATTCTCTTTGGAAGCCACAGAAACTGAGTGATCAGAAAGAGATTTAGGGAGTGTTCCTGAACTGAAAGTGTTCTCCCAAAACTCAAATGTTGAAGGACCCCTGGGTGGCTCAGTCAGCTGAGCGGCTACCTTCGGCTCAGGTCACGATCTCAGGGTCCTGGGATTGAGTCCTGCATCGGGCTCCCTGCTCAATGGGGAACCTGCTTCTCCCTCTGCCTCCTGCTCCTCCTGTTTATGCTCTCTTTCTCTCGGACAAATAAAGTTTTTTTTAAAATTCAAATGTTGAAACCTAATCGATATTGGGGGGAAGGGTTGAGGAGGTGACAAGGCCTTGCGGTGGAGCCCTTGTGAATGGAATCAGTGTCCTCATAAAGAGATCCCAGAGAGCTACTTTCCCCTTTCTCCCCAGTGGAGGACACAGCGAGAACACACCCATCTATGAACCAGGAAGCAGGTTCTCACCAAACATGGAAACTACCAAAGCCTTGATCTTGAACTTCCCAGACTCTAGAACTGCAAGAAATAAATGTCTATTGTTTATAAGCCATCCAGTCTATGGTATTTTGCTACAGCAGCCAGGACAGATTAAAAAATCTTACTTTCCATGTTTGGAAAGGCAAGACTCACCAGTGAGCAGAAGAGAATAACATGACCAATTTGTAGCTGGCTTGGTGTTTTTTTCTAAAATAGCAATGAGGACTATGGACTGGGCAGGATGCTCAGAATAACAGTAATTCCAATTATCTTAGCTCATAATAATTTATATAGTCTTGAAGCCATAAAGTTTGCAGCCAGGTTAGAAATATACACTGCATGGTGACTTCTACAACGATGGGTCATCTTTGGGCTCTCTGTGTCCTGGCGTTTCTGCCCAACTCATTCAGCATAGTGGTCATCAAAAGGTCTGCATGGGGCCCAACAGTTTTGCTCTCCTCTGCTTCCCTTGCATCTCACCCTTCCACACAGCTCGGATATCCAACAGAGTGGTAAACAGTAGGCATTCAGAGTTCTGAACATCATCTCCCTCGGACCTGCTATTGCTCACACGCTCATCTCACACCTGCCACAACTCATATTCTGTCTTCGCTCCCTGGACACATGGGCCCAGAGACTGGGCTTTTGGAGACACAGTGTGGTGCAGTACAGGACAGTGGGGGCTGGGATACATCCTCAGTTCTTCCCCTCCCTTCCACTTTCTAACTTCAACCTGTTTTTTGTCCCACCACTCACTGACACTGCCCCATCAGGACAGTTAGTGACATCATACGTTGTGGATGTAGGGTGAGCTGTACAGTCTCCATGTGACCTCTCCATGGTGAGCACCTCTTCTTTCATCCCTCGCTGGGTGAGTTGCTCCCCATCCCCACAGCCTAGTCGACACACGATTCTCAGCTTCTCAGCCACTGCCCTCCTTATTCTTCCTAACAGAGCCCTTATTTTGCTCAGGTATCCATTCCCTCCACTCCCGGCCCTACCCCCAACTCCAGGGGTGGGTCTGATTTGATCTAAGGGTGTCCCATTCCCCTTCCATGTGACCCAATTCTGCCTAAGAAGTAAAGGCAATTGAGGGAGGGCTTCTGGGAAAAGAGACATTCTTTCTCTGGCTGTTATAAATCTGCATGTGAGGTGTGCAATTCCACTTCCAACTAAGGATGAAGCCAACTCGGAAAGAGGTACAAGAAGAGAGAGAAAAGAACCTAGACTGTGATAACACATTAAGTTGCTGGATCTTCCAGTCCAGAACATTCTGCCATGGGAGATAGTCCATTTCCTTACTGCTTATGCTAACTGGGTTTCTATCACTCATAGCCAAGTCTCTCTCCTCTCCCTAAACCAAGTCCCATTGAGGAGTCCTGTCAGTTCCCCCCTCCAACAAAAGATATCTCAAATCCCTCAGTCTATGGATCTCCCCCACAACCAACATTCGTTGGCTAGACTGCTTTACAAGGTTTCATCTAGTCTCATGTCTTCTGGCAACAACTGACTTCATGTGTTAACCTCTCATTCTGACCTCACCCCCACTTGGGAGCCCAGGCCAATGACACCAGTTCCCACTGCAGCCCTTCATTGCTTCCTCACTGCCTCACACATCCTCACCACTGCTTGCTTCTCTACCCAATTTCCCTTCTTCAAACACACCAAGGCTGATTCTACATCTGGACCTTTGTACTAGCTGTTTCCTCTGTCCTGAAGCCTTCTCCTTCAGAGCCACCAAAGGCCCAGGATGTCTTACTCTTTACTTCTCTCCTCTGGGGCCCTTCCTGACTAGACCATCGAGAGCAGCCCCATTTGGCATACCTCTAGCTTGTTCCATATTGTGGCACTTTTCTTTCCTTCAAGGCACCATTGCTATGTGACAGTATCTCATTTACTTCTTCACTGTACTCCCACTAGAATGAAAGCCCCACGAGGACAGGTGGCTTGACTCTTGTGTTCACAGCTGCATCCCCAGCACCTAGGACACCTGACACGAGGAAGGCAAACTGCTCACTCCTATTGATTTCACCCTCTCAATTTCCCTCGGAACCCTGCCTATCACCAGCAATCCTGCCTTAGATTAGGCTCGAGATTCTCCTCGATAGAAATCTAAATCACCCTGTACCATCAACCAGCCTGCATGATTTTCCAAAGTGGGGCCTGGGGACCCCAGGGTGGAGTGGTGGTGAGGATACTTGTGCAGGTATATACAAAGATCTTGAGGGTTCTGGAGGAATTTTTAAAATGCTGTTTCCATGTGGTTATCCAACAGTCTGGATCATCCAGCATAGATTCCAACTTTGGTCAAGCACTGCCTGGTTCTAGTGCCTGTGTTGGGTGTGTGTTTAGGTTTAGCAAAAAGTGGGACCAGCTTTCCAGTTTTATAGGAAAAGCACATATACATACATGGTTATATGTTCCAGCATCCTTTGAAGGAGCAAAAGACTGGACACTACTTGAAAGTCAAATCAATAGGGAATTGGTGTAAAAATGTTCAGTACATCTATACAGTGGAATACAATTTAGCGGTAAAAAGAAGGAGAAATCTGGTAAGTGCCAAAAGGAAACAGACTCCATTAAGTGAAAAATGCAAGGTGCCAAACAGCGTAGAAAACAAGAGGAACAGAAAGAATAGCTTCACCTGTTGTGTATGCACAAAATATTTCTGGAAGGGTACACAAAGAGCAGCATGTTTTTTCCGTGGGAGAACTAGGTATATAGGAGTTCAGAAGTAGAACAGGGACTTCTCTGGAAATAAATTTTTACCCTTAGAATTTTGAAGCACATAAATATTTCTTCCAAAAATAAATGGAAATATAAAAAGTGGTGTCTATAATTACCCATGTTTATACACAGGCATCACAAATTGAAATGCCTTTAGAGGCTATGCAGAAAATATGGGTGAGAAAAAGTGGCAGGCCTAGGCAAACTGGACAAAGTGCCTGTTTACAAGTTATAAGGTCAAGTGAAGCATGTGGGATGTACACACGAAAGAATCTGGGAGAAGTTGAAGAGCTGAATCTGTATGTGAAATCATCTGATTTTGACAAGTTGCTTTAAAAAAATTGAAAACTTCATTGCTCATATATATCCAGAAATGATGCCTACATGCACAGCTCAATTAATATTCACAAAGTGTTGGGGCACCTGGGTGGCTCAGTTGGTTAAGTGTCCAACTCTTGGTTTTGGCTCATGTCATGTAATCAAGCCCTGTGTAGGCTCTACTCTCCCTCTCCCTCACTCTCTCTCTCTCTCTCTAATAAATAAGTAAAGTCTTAATAAACATAAAAATAAATAAATGAGAGGGACTTGCATGGATAATGAATGTATACGAAGAACAAAAAGATTAAAAAAGATATTCACAAAGTGAACACAAGAGTGCAACTAACATCCAGATCAAGAAACAGAGCATGACCAGCCCCCTAGTCTCTCTCACCTAGTCACCAGCTCCCTACCCCACCTCCAAAGAGGCACTACTATCCTGACTTTAAAAGACGAGATTCGTTTGTCTGCCTTTGTACATCATATGAATGGAATCCCACTATGTGTTCTTTTGGATTTGGCATCTTGCTTTCCACACTATATTTGTGAGATTCACACACACTGCTGTGTGTTCTTTGTCATGGCTGAGTCTTCCATTCATTCACCCACTCTCCTGTTGATGGGCATTTAGGTTGCTGCTGGTGGGACCTATGAAAATAGGTCAGCTATGAATACTCTACTTCATGTTTTCTGGTGAGCAGATGTAAACAATTTTGTTGGGTATATTTCTAGGAACGAATTATTGAGTCATAGAGTACTTGCTTACCTTAAAATATGCTGCCAAGTGGTTTTCCTGTTGAGTTCCAGTTGTTCCATATGCTTATATTGGCCAATTAAAAAAATAATCTGGTCCAAAGCAAACATTGTAGGCCACCAGTTTGCCACCTCTGGATCACTACATCTTTAATTCTCCATGGGAGAAAGTTCTTTATAATGTAATTTCAGATCTCAACCCATCATTCCCTTCTTAAGACCTCACAGTGTCTCCTTGGATAATGGCCAAACCCCTTAGCCTGGCATCAAATGTCTTCTGTAGGTTGCCCTTCTCTTTTTGCCTCTTATCACTGTTCATTCTCCATTTATCCATCACTGGCATTTAGCAGGCCCTGGAGAACTATCACATTCTAGTACCTCTGCATGCCCTGGTCTGTGCTGTCCCTCTCCCTGTGGCTTCCTCTTTCCCTTGCTAGGACAATTTGGGTACCTTGTCTGTCCTCCAAACTACCACCCAGAGGCCTTGCCATACATGTCCTGTCTGCTGTCTCTCTACCAGGGCCTAAACATATGTGCCACAAACTCAGTCACTCTGATTTTTTTTTTTTTTTTTGTAACACAGATAGGAGTGTGGAAATCAAGAAAAAAAGATAAATTTTAATCTTCCCCGCTCTCAGTTGTTCTCCACAGAAGCAACTCCTGGCACCACTTCCTTGTGAATTCTTCCCGAGTTACACAATGAATGTATAACTTTATACTCAATATAGCTACGTATTCAGTAGGCACCATGTAGAAAATAAGGCAGAGATAGGGAATTGCCATGCTAAACCGAAAGGTCAGGACAGGCCTCACTGAGAGGGTGAAATCTGTGCTAAGACCCGAAGGAGGAAGAGGGCCACACTGGTCTGAGGCAGAAGGAACAGCAGGTGCAAATGCCCGGAGAAGCAGGGTGTGCCTGACCTGGTTGAGAACAGGAAAGTAGTGAAGCAGGAGGAGCAGCGATGAAAATCATTGAACTGGGCCAAATTGCAGCGGGCTTTATAAGCCACTCTAGGACTTCAGACTTCCATGAATGAGAAGGGAAGACTCTAGTTATTGAGACGGGGAGGTGCAACACCTGACTAGCGGTCTTTGAAATTCACTTCCTCAGTAAAGAGCTGCCTCATCCTTCTTTGTTGTAGCTCACTATCACATTATACGAAGGTTCCATAGTTTATCCGGGCCTCTCATATAAGGGACACTTGATCTGTTTCCTGTCTTTTGGACACAAAGTATTCCAACGTTTCCTTCTTTCCAAGAATCCCAGCTGACAATTTTGATTAAAAACCTGTAAGCCGGGACGCCTGGGTGGCTCAGTTGGTTAAGCAGCTGCCTTCGGCTCAGGTCATGATCCCAGCGTCCTGGGATCGAGTCCCACATCCAGTCCCACATCGGGCTCCTTGCTCGGCAGGGAGCCTGCTTCTCCCTCTGCCTCTGCCTGCCACTCTGTCTGCCTGTGCTCGCTCTCTCTCTCTCCCTCTCTCTCTGACAAATAAATAAATTAAAAAAAAAACAAAACCTGTAAGCCCACACAACTCGCCCCTTTAAACGTGATTTTCTTCTTCATTAAAGAAACTGGGTAACGCGCCATCTCCCTGGTTCCGGGTTCCTAGCTCGCCTTCGCCCCCTCCCCCCCAACTAGCCTGAAGCCCTTTTTCCAACTTTAAAAAGGGGCTTAGGGGAGCAAAAACGGGCTGGGGCGGGTGGGCGTGCTTCCCACGTCACTTCAACGCAGGTGAGATCAGCTCGCCCAGGGGTCTGCGAAAGGACACGTCCTGGGGACGGACGGTGGGGACCCGACCCCTCAAAGAACAGAACATTTAAAGGCGGCGACACAGAAAGGGCGACCCAGGGGCACCTGGGTGGCTCAGTGGGTTAAACCTCTGCCTTCGGCTCAGGTCATGATCCCAGGGTCCTGGGATCGGGCCCCGCATCGGGCTCTCTGCTCAGCAAGGAGCCTGCTTCCTCCTCTCTCTCTGCCTGCCTCTCTGCCTACTTGTGATTTCTGTCTGTCCAATAAATAAAATATTTAAAAAAAAAAAAAAAAAGGGCGACCCACAGCAACCACGCAACGTACAGCGGAGTCAGGACAACCTCGAGCCCAAGAACGTCGCAAAGATCCGCGCCTGCGCAGTAGCTCCCGGCGCTGAGCCCGCGCGCTAGCTTTCCTTCCCACGACCTCCCCTCTGGCGCCTGCGCACTAGGACCTGCTTCCCGAAGGCCTGCGAAGCTGGGGACCATGCATATAGATTTTCTAGTTGCTTGAGAAGGGAGCAATTGGCTCGTACTTGAATCCATTCTCTCCCCCTTCCCAGTTTATTACAGCAACTATAAACGTCCCACCCCAACTCACTCTAGAAGGGAAGAACTCCGTCCCTGAGGCTCTCTGGGCGCTGGGGGTGTCCAGGTAACCAGGGAGGTTGTGGGTGGGGTCAGCCGGCTACCACGTGGCGGGACTCCGCCAATCGGCGCGCAGACCGCACTTTGCGGCTCGGCTTCAAACAAACTATGGTGAGGTGAGAGTGGCCTCTGGGGCCCCGCCCCCTCGCCTGGGTCTGGGGCCCCGCGAGACGGCGGGCGGGGGAGGGGGCGCCGGGAGCGGGGGCGGGGCGCAGTGGTCGAGTGACGGCCCGTCTCACCTATTCCGGGCGCGGGCTGCGGCGCGGTGGGCCCCACAGCCAATGGGCGGGGGCGGGGGGCGGCCCGGCCGGCGGGGAGGGGGAGCTTGCGGCCGGGGGACGAGGGGGGAGGAGGGGGCGGGCTCCCAATCCGGTTCCATCCGGTTTTCCCACCGCCCCCGCGGCGGGTCGTAGCAGCTCGGGCGGCGGGAGGAGCGGCGGCGGCGGCCAGGCACCCCAGCTTCGCGAAGGCTCTCGGCGCGCCGCGGCCCGCAGGCACCCGGCACGCGCCCGCCCCGCCGCCACGATGCCCAAGAGGAAGGTGAGCGGCGGCCGCGGCCCGCACGCGCGCCCTCCGCCGCCCGGCCCGCGGCGGCCGCCCCGCGAGGCCCGAGGCCCGCCGCGCTCACGGCGGCGCAGGGCCCGACAGGCGCCCCGGGACGCGCAGCGGGCGGGCGGGCGGGCGGGCGGGGCTGGCGCGGCGGGCCGGGCGCGGCGTTCTGGAACATTCGGCGGCCGAGGAGCCGGGTGGGAGATTCGAACGCGGCGGCGGGAAGCCGTGACGTCACGCGGCCGGGCATTGTTCGGGCGGGCGGGCGGGCGCGGGGCGCGCGGGCACTTTTGTTTGCGGGCTGCGGCCACTCGCGCGTGTGCTTCCGTCCGCAGGTGAGCTCCGCCGAGGGCGCGGCGAAGGAGGAGGTAAGAGCCCGCGCCGCCGCCGGGGGGAGGGTCCCGGGGGCGCTTCGCCGCTCACGCGCCGCGCGCTCTCCTTCTCTCCCCTACAGCCCAAGCGGAGGTCGGCGCGGTTGTCCGCGGTGAGTAGCGCGAGGCCCGGAACCCCGTCCTCTCCGCGCGGTCGTGCCCGCGGGACACTCAGCGCTGCCCTTGCCTTTCAGAAGCCCGCGCCTGCGAAAGTGGAAGCGAAGCCCAAGAAGGCGGCAGCAAAGGTGGGCTCCGCGCTCGGGGCCCCGGGAGTGCGGGAAGGGCCGCGGGTCCCTCAGACCCCTGACGCGGGCCTTTTTCCGCCTGGGGAGCCGCGTCCCGGCGACGCGGTTCGCGGCTGAGGTCTTGACCCCAAGGTCTCGGTCCGATGCCCTCCTTGCCTGACACGTGCGAGGGTCTCCGGGTTTCCTGGTCGGATTCGGTACCGCAGCCGCGCGTGACTGACCGCGCTGTGCGGGCCCGCGTAGAATAGCGGTCGGAAGGGATGCGGCCCTCGGGGGTGTGCGGGAGAGCGTGTCCCGTCCCTGGTGCTGCGGCCCTGGGGCGATGGAGACGGCGGAGAGGACCCCCGTGTCGCGCGCCCCGAGCCGCTGGGGCTCGCGTGCGCGTCCGGTGAGGGCTTCCCGGGGGGTGTGTGCTCGTGCTGGTTCTCCCGCCCGGCCCCCCGGCCCCGAGGCCGCGACCTGCTGTGCGGGTTCCTGCGGACGGGGCGCTCCTCGGAGCGCTGCGGCAGGTACCGTGTCGGTCTGGTCCGTGACTGTGTGTAACTGAACCAAACAAAGACGCTGTCCATCGTCTTATCCTAAAAACTCGGAGCGGACCCTAAACGCCCTTAGAGTTTCCCTGGAACAGATTCACGCGGTTCACATCGAAGGTCTCTGGCGCGAAGTTGTTCTTGCGTTTACGGGTAATGCTTGAAAACCTTCAGTTGGAAAAGCGAAGTGTGTGTAAACCACGGTAATTCTGGTTTGGGGTGTAGCCCTGAAGCCGTCCTCTGCAGAGCTCTCACGGTATTCAGGGGAAGCTCGGGGTGTGCTTAATTTCTGCGCACCTAAAACTTGGGGGCGTTGGGTGTTGGACCCCTTTCCTGAACGTACAGGTGGAGCTTAGCACTGCGTAATCAAAGACCTCGTTTCCAGTTACTTATTTTAAACATGCAGCAATGAATGTCAAAGTCTCAAAGGTTTTTATTTTATTTTTTAAGGAGAAAAGTCTTTTTTTTTTTAACGTATTCAAAGGTATAGCGTAGTATGTTAACTTCTCACAACAAAAGATAAGGAGTTAAGAGTTTACTTAACTTTTTAGAGTTAAGTAAAACAGGAACTTTTCATGAAGGCCAAAAAAATAGATCTTGTTGCATAATGATGGAATGAGCTATGTGCTATTATTACCCATCTTTGGGTTTTTGTAATAAAACCATTGGGTGAAGTACTGTGCCTGTTTCTCTTTTAAATCTTTTTTTCTTATTTACCACTTCCTATATTTTGACTTGCCCCCAAAACTTTTTCTAATGAAAATACTGTGATTTTATCCTCGGTTGGGTTTGGGATCAGGTGTAACCAACACATTTCTTTTTCTGAGAGGCCAGCAGGTAAGTCTACATGTTAGTGGTGTTCCTTGAGGAACAAATTTGTTAACTCAGTGTTGCCAAAGGAAAAGTGTGGAGTGGGGGGCTTTGTTTTACCTGAGTTTCTGTAGTACACCCTTCATAACCAATCCGATTTAAAGCCTTAATGGAAGGTAAATTTTTGATATTTATTGATTGCAGTGTAGATGTGCTGTATTCAAAGTATATATATATATACACCACTATGAGATTATGACTTGTATAATTTCCTTAGAAGTGTTTTGGGACTGAAATACACACATGTTGGGAAAACATGGATTTACTTTTTTTCATTCATCGTTCCTGTTATTAGAAGTGGTATTACTTCGTCAAGGTTGTTGCGTATTTTGTTTTCATATTTAAGGATTTACATTTTATGCTATCACCATAGTAGTTAGAATACTAATAAGAAACCAGATTATAAAAGAACATCTACAGAGGTGATTGTGACATTTCATGATACCATTGTGTGAGGAGTGCTATCCCAGATATGTTTGTTTTTGTAATTTGTACTTTATTCTGGGGCGCCTGGCTGGCTCAAAGCATGCAACTCTCCATCTCGGGGTTGTAAATTTGAGCCCCACATTAGGCGTAGAGCTCACTAAAAAATAATAACTTATGATTCATTCTAAAGAATGTGTATTATTAGTAGCTGTCGTGTTGTCTTTGTATATGGAAAGCCATCATTGGTTCAGAACACATTATACTGCCCGCGCCACCCCCCCGCACCCCGCTGCCCCGAATTGAAGTATGAGATCTACCTGCATGTTTTTGTGGCTGTTTAACTCAAATATTGGTCGGTACTGATAGGGGTC
Organism: Mellivora capensis; assembly: GCA_004024625.1. Lineage (NCBI taxonomy): Eukaryota > Metazoa > Chordata > Mammalia > Carnivora > Mustelidae > Mellivora > Mellivora capensis. The sequence continues at coordinate 106,905 of PISX010004510.1, read as the reverse complement.
TTTGATAGAACTCACTGTGACCTGACTTCATTTAGCTTTGGCTATATTCTTTATTTACAGGAAATAAATGTTAAATGTTTAAACTTCTTCACCATTGATGGATGGTATCCAAAAACACTCTTATGTTGCTTAACCGCGGCTTGAATTTTGAACGTCTTTTATCATTGTACTAATATGTGTGCTTTTCAGATTCTTCCAACATGTAAATGAAAACGATAAACTCAAAATTGATCCTTTTAGCTCCTCATTACGTGATATCAAGGGATTAGCTGTAGCAGGATAGTCAACCTGACCATTCCGCATGGTGCTGTTTTCAGGTGAATGGTCTCACTGTGAGGGTGAATGTCTTGTCAGGACAGTGATTATTTGACAATTTGATTATTATTCAGGCTTACGAGAACTTTGGGGACGGGTAGGGTTACAGTGGAAAGAGATTTCCTCCAACTACTCTTCCCCTCATTGGTTCCGTCATGTGCAACTTGAGAGAGTAGTGGGTGATTGAGCAGGTGGGAGGAGGAGTGTGTCTCGGCTCGGGGCTTTAGGTTTACTCAAGGTAAGTCTAATGAGGCTTGATAATGCGAGTACTATTACAGTTCTGGGTGTATGCTGTCATCCTGACTAGTGGGGATGGACTTTCAGGTGTCTTCTGGAAAAGAGGTGTCCTGTGACTCAGGCTGCTATGCAAGCTAGCGTTAACATGGCAGCTGTTGGGGACACTCTAGCAAGTGAGAAAACTGTAAGTGCTGAGTTTATGCTTAAAATATACTCTTACTGTATCCTAGGATAAATCTTCAGACAAAAAAGTGCAAACAAAGGGGAAAAGGGGAGCAAAGGGAAAACAGGCTGAAGTGGCTAACCAAGAAACAAAAGAAGACTTACCTGCAGAAAACGGAGAAACTAAAAATGAGGAGGTCAGAAGTGTGTGTTGTTAATTTGGACTCTGAACAGTAGATAATAAGTTACATATCTTTATAGGGCAGATTAAGACAGTCTTTGTTCATCAGACACTAAAGCTTTGTACAGCAACTCCCAGGTGAATAGAGAGGTGGTTTTTATGAATTAGATCATATTTGGAAATGTGTATGTTGATTGCTGCTTCTTTGAACAAGAAATTTTAATACGCTTAGAATTTTTTCACCAGTAACAGATCCACTGTGCATGTTTACACAGGGTTCATTAATATAATTACTTGTGTGGATTTTTAAAAGGATTTAATTTGCTAAGTGATCTATTACTCCTTTTTCTTTGACTTAGAACCTTGGTACTTTGTTTAAAGAAACAGGCTGTGTGTGTGTGTGTGTGTGTGTTCTATAGAACTGTTGTAATCTTGCTTTTCTGGATATTCAGAAATGTTTTGAATCCATTCCTTATTTGGCAGATTTTTCCCATTTCATTTTTTATAAGGAAGTCCAGTTTTCTTAAAAGTGGCTGTTTTAGGACTAAATAACTTAGACCAAGCAAATAAAAAGACTTGATGTCCTTAATCTTTTTATCCTTTTAAGTTGTGAAAAGAAGACACTTTTTCTTAAACGAGTAGGCTACAAGTTTTGATAAATAAATTTTCTTAAGTCAGGCCTTTTTTTTTTTTTTTTTTAAATCTTACAACGGTTAAATCTGGAAAGAAATAATTCAGGGTATTTTAAAAACTTTTGTATTTATAGATCAAATCTTAAAGCAACCAAGTACTTATTTCTAACTTGTGGAGTTTAACCAGAATTTATTTTAAATTGGTAGTTCTAACCACATATCAAATATTATGAGATTAAGATGAGATTACTAATCTTAGTTATTAGGGTAGAATTTGACCTTCTAATACACATTCTCACACTCCTCCTGTTATTCATGGTGATTGTGTTCTGGAAGGTGTAAGTACTGAACGATTGCACATGGAGGAAATAAAGGGTTAGATTTTTGTGGCACCCTGGTCACATTTCCACTGACCTATTGAGACCTAACCTTATTTTAGGTGTTTTCATTGACAGCACCGTAACTCATGCCTAAATGAAGCTCTGCAACACGTGTATTTTCTCCACTAGGGACACCACAACTTTCTTGCACTTAGTAGACCGTATTATACTTGTCTAGTCAGCATCATTGAGAAGCACAAAAAAGATGTGAAATGGGTGGTACTAAAAACTACCAAAAAGGCACAAGTTCAGGACTCAAACAACCACCCCAACTGGGAGTGTACATGTTGAGGAACTCGGGGAAAAACGCTTTCTTTAAGTCCAAGGAAGTGCCAGGAGTATTGATTTTGGGGGTTACAAATAAATTTTAGTGAATAGGCAAATTTACAAATACAGATTCTACATAGAATGAGGATCACCTGTATTTTTAAGACCTAATAATATTATATAAGTAAGACTACGTTGTAATAAATGTTAAAGCTCTCAAAGATGATAACAGTGACACAGAAATCAAGTATTTGATTATTTCTTTTTCTTTGATTTGCAGAGTCCAGCATCCGATGAAGCAGGAGAGAAAGAAGCCAAGTCTGATTAATATCACATACCATGTCTTATCAGTGGTCCCTGTCTCCCTTCTTGTACAATCCAGAGGAATATTTTTATCAACTATTTTGTAAATGCAAGTTTTTTAGTAGCTCTAGAAACATTTTTAAGAAGGAGGGAATCCCACCTCATCCCATTTTTTAAGTGTAAATGCTTTTTTTTAAAGAGGTGAAATCATTTGCTGGTTGTTTATTTTTTGGTACAACCAGAAAATAGTGGGATATTGAATGTGGGAGGCTTTGATTGTCTTGGGTGTCAGCTCAACATTCCATAGATGGGGTAGTTTTTATATCCTGTAATACCAAGCATACTAAATGGCAATTTGGAGTCAGTCGTGCATTTAATATGTCTTGAATATTTTAAATTACTCCTTTTCCCATGTTGTTTTGGTAGAATTGTTGCCTAAAGAAAACCACTCCTAGATCTTGGCTCCCCCTGTCAGAATTCTTGTGCACTCTGTAACATCTTGGTTGTGGTAGTCCAGTTTTTCTAGTAACTCTGTTAATGTGCTGTGCAAGATTGAAAATTTGAGTATGTAGTGTATATGATATTAAATTGTGAATTAATGGGACTTAATACTGTAACAGTGTGTCAGCATTTGAATCTACTGGTACTTGATACACTGTTAAAGAAAAATTGCCTCCAAATTTTA
>PISX010004510.1:0-103643 GCA_004024625.1 Mellivora capensis | reverse complement strand
TACTGATCCTCGGAACAACCAATAAAAACTCAGTTATGAAAAAATTTTGTGAAGCACATAGATCGAGTTCTGGCTTAAATTTCATTCAAAGAATGACCACATTTGTTTTCCCAGAGTTTTCTTAAAATTTGAAAGTGGAATATTCACTTTTTTTTAATACTTGATTAGTGTTACAAGTACTGACTAAGCCAAAACTACATCTAGTGTGGTTTGTGTTTACATATTCTTTTTGAGATTTTCATAGATACTGTACTTCCGTTTTGCCATCTAAATAGTCTTCAGAGGTGGTGGTGGACACCTGCACTGATGGGGCAAATGTGAACCCAGGGCCAGAGAAAGCACCAGGCCAAGGTTACCACTAAACAGGGAAAGACCTTGAAACTGTAAACCTCACTACACTTAAAAGTGTTATTTTGTGCTGGAATGATTTGCAGGTGGGGGATAAGAATGCTCTAGAAACAGGAGTCCTGAGGGATCACAACTCTGCAAAGATGACCACAGGAATGGCCGCTTTGAGCAGACGTAATACGGAGGTGGTGAAATGTGGCACCTCCAGTAAAACAGGATGTCAGTGGAAAAAGGATGCTGACTTGGGTTGAACTAATTCCCAAAGGCGGGCCATGGTGACCCCTAGGGAATGGGAAGAGGCTGGGAGCCATGTTTCCCAGTTCCTGGTGGTGGTTACACTGTGGAGGGCCTGGAACCATGATAAATACAGATTTGTCTCTTAATTTGTAAGTACAGACAGCATGGGGGTTTTGGATATGTTAATTGAAGCATTGAACTAAAAACCTCCCCCTTGGTGTATGGATACTTTATACAGTTTTATTGTACCAGAATTTCTCTAGCACCTCTTTTTGGTAGCAGCTAGAAGTGGTACCTAAGAACCAGTGGGAAGAAATCTAGACTTAACCCTTTAACCTGGCTGTGTTCATCTGTACTACCCAATCCTCAGTACCCGAAGGAACGTCACCGTGATCATTGTTTACAGTCATAAGGTTTTCTCGATTGTTCTGAATTTATTGCTAGTAATAAAGAGATTTACTAGTTCTCAAAAAATTGTATAACAAGGTTGGTTTTGTTTTTCTTACACATACCTAAAAGAGATGGGTTTTTTCCGTAGAAAATGGAGGTACTTGTAGGTCCTACTTGCCTTGAGCATTACTCTTAGAAAAAATGAACCCTCACCTAGATGTTTTCTTCAGCTATCAAAGGAAAACAGTTTTTAAGAAAATAAACCACTTGAGGTATATTTTTTTCCTTGATGTTCTAAGTCATCTCTCCACCCAACATGGGGCTCTCACACCCCCAAGATCAAGAGTCGGATGCTCTACCAGCTGAGCCAGCACGTTTTCTAGGCTCATTGCCTCTGAAAAATTAAAGTTCTGAGCAATGAGAACTGAATGATAAGAGTGCTTGAATGGGCATCAGACATCCTAAAAGGACAGAGAAGATAACTTTTTAATAATGGTGCAAACAAATCAGACTAAAATCTGTCAACTAGCAAAACCAGTAAATAAGAACCTTTCACTGTTGGCTTGTCAGAGGCTGGATTTGACCTTCCAAATATGGGTTAATCAGAGAACTGATAGTCCTAGAACCTGGTGCCTAGTACCAAGACTCATGCTGAGCATGGAAGCCCCAGAGAAAACAGGCTTGTAGCCCTATTTGGGAAGTGTGTGAGGAAATGCTTGTAGGCATAGGGACAAGAATTAAGGAGACTGAGCTGGTACTGAGAAGAGAAATGCGTGTGTATGTATGTAATTGAAGTTCAGGACCAATTTATACTCACGGGAAAAAAACAGGAAACGCAAAGCCAGTAACAACTTTCATTCATTTACTAGGCAGAGCCACCCAGGTGTCCCTAGAAGTAATTATTTTAGATACGTTGAAATTTTCTTCAGGTGTACTTGGGTGTTCTTTATTTGTAAAATGGTTTAGTATTTGCTTAGTAATTCGTGTGGTTGTGCCATAATTTGGCCATTACAGGCGGGTTGGGTTTTTTCCCCCTTAAGGATATACTCAAAAGCATCACAGTATACTGAACTCTCAAGTTTGAGTCAGCCAATCCCAATAGCCATCAAACCATTGCTACTCTTGGCCATCCGTAGTATTTTGAAGTAAATAAGGCTGGATAGTTTTAAAAATAAAATGTGTAAGTAGGAAAACAATACACAGGAAGCAAAAGTGTACATTAGTAGTAAAAATTGGTCCCAAAAATATTCATTCATTTATGAAGTTTTGCATATTTTGTCAGGGTTGGGTGGTGGATGCAGATGGCCTTGAACCAAGAAGCTGCTTAAAAAAAAAAAAAATCGTCTGACTAGTTCTGCCTTTAGAATCTATATTACTTCCCAGATGCTGACTTCACATTGATTTTAAAAAGTAGGTGTTTGGAGGCACCTGGGTGGCTCAGTGGGTTAAAGCCTCTGCCGTCGGCTCAGGTCATGATCCTAGGGTCCTGGGATCGAGCCCTGCATTGGACTCTCTGCTCAATGGGGACCCTGCTTTCCCCTCTCTGCCTGTCTCTCTGCCTACTTGTGCTGTCTGTCAAATAAATAAATAAAAATCTTTTTTTTTTTTTTTTAAGTGTTTTGAAGTTTCCTGAGGGCTTGGAAGTGTAAAGTGATGTGATTGGAGCTAGGCACTTGGGGAGAGGGGGCCACGAAGTACGGGACTGCAGGAGCTGCGTGGTGCACTTGCAGACCCGTTAGGGACAGTCGCAGCAACTGCTATTCCCCTTCTTTGTGGATGAAGGTGACTCCCAACAAATGGGGCAAAAGATAGGTTGAATAGGGCTTATCTGAAATGCTACTAAGGCCTTTCTCAGAGGGTCCTGAGGAGCTAAAGTAGCATCTGGCCGCCAGTGCCTAAGAAACATCTGTCTGATGCTCATCCTCCGTGATTTTCCCAGCTTGTGCTAACGAGATTCCTGGTGGACTTTCCCCCCTTTTACAACAACACAGGTTATTCCGTAAAGCCTTGGAAAATGCATTTGATTTTTTCTTAAAGATTTTATTTATTTGACAGATCACAAGTAAGCAGAGAGGCAGGCGATGGGGGCGGGGGGCGGGGGGAGTGGGAGATGGCACTAGCAAGCTCCCTGCTGAGCAGAGAGCCTGATGTGGGGCTCGATTCCAGAACCCCAGGACCATGATCTGAGCCGAAGGCAGAGGCTTTAACCCACTGAGCCACCTAGGCTCCCCAAAAATGCATTTGATTTAACTAAACTTTAAGTCGAGCCTTGAACGTGAGAGCTCCTCCTACCACCCGGCTGTGTTATCTTCCTAAAACATGGCAGAATGTCTGTCTGTGTGTCCTTACATCGTTAACTGTAAGGATTACTGCTGCAGTTCAAGTGGAATTCATAACTCAGATATGTCAGTGTTAAATTTTACCTCTGAAAGCCCTTTATGTTACCCACAGAAAGTTCAAGTTGAAAAATGGGTAAAGACTAATGATGAATTCAAGTTATGTATGAAAAGATTTCTGTACACGAATCTGTTATGCATGAGTCAGAGGACGTGTTGCAAGGTTTGCATGCTTGGATGTCTCTGTAAGGACGTGGCTGCATATTCAAATGTGCAAGTTGATCGTTTCTACTGGTGCTGATTTGGGTTTTTAAAAATACATATTTTTAGGAGTCCTAACTGTTGTAGCATAACTTCTCATTTTTGGCTTTACTTCTCCTTATCCCATTTATCATTGGAAGTAAAGTAATCTAAATATTAAATTCAGCAAATTTAATTGAGCTCATATGAGCTCTTATGGTCTCTTAGAAATCAGATTAATAGATTCTGCGTACTTGGCAAGGGAGCACACTGCTCTTCTGAATTTCTGGGACTCAGAATGGGTCTTGGTCAGGATCAAAAATGAGCATTTTTCTCTACAAAAGGAAAATAATAAGACTTGGCTGTAGGACATGAAAGAAGATCTGAATAAATGAAAAAACAGGGTTCCTAAGAAGAGTCAACGTTTAAGGATATTGATTCTTCTTACCTAAAAAAATGTAATGCAGTTCTGATGAGAATCCTGATAGAATTTTCATTAGGAATTGGAAAGCTGATTCTAAAGACCATGGGGGCCGGGTGGGGGGGCGGTTGGGGTGGGGAGATGCTCTTGATCTTGGAGTTGTGAATTTGAGCCCCATGTTAGGTGCAGAAATTACTTAATAATGAAATCTTTAAAAATTTTAAAAAACAATAAGGACCATCAGAAAGAGAAGATTGTAAAACTAGCTAAGAATATTTTGATAAAAGAATGTAAGAGAAGCCTTGTCCTATCAGGTATCAAAAGTTCCTATAAAACTACAGTAAGAAAAACAGTATGAGTTTGGAACAGAAATAGACACAAAGGCGAAACATTTAACATGATGGAGTGGCATTTCAAATCAAATGGAAAACACCATTCAAATAAGAGTCTCAGTCTAATCAGCTATCCATTTAGGAAAATATAAATTAGACCTCTGCCTTGTACCATATATGGAGATAAATTCCAATAGATTAAAAATATAAATATAGAAAAACTCTGTAAGTGCCAGAGGAAAGTGTAGGATAGTTGTATAATTACGAAGTAGACAGGCCTTCCTTTCTCTGAAAACTAAAAAAGTCCAGAACCCACAAAGGAAAAGGCTGAATGAATATTTGATCTCATAACATTTTTAGTTTTTATGTGATTTTATTTGAACAAATGCCTGAGAAATGTTAGTTTGGGAGAAAATATTTGCAATATATATAACAAAGAAAAAACGTCCAAATCCTAGTCAATATCCAACAGAAGAAAAAGCAAATGGTATGAAAAAACAATTCAGAAGAAATTCAAATTTTTGTAATAGTGTTTTGGTGATAAAATACACATGGAATTTACCATTTCAATGATTTTTAAGTCTACAGGCCCATGGTATTTAAGTACCTTCCCATTATTGTGCAAACATCATCACCTTCTGTCTCCATAACATATTAATCTTCATAAACTAAAGCTGTCCTGGGGCGCCTGGGTGGTTCAGTGGGTTAAGCCTCTGCCTTCAACTCAGGTCATGATCCCAGGGTCCTGGGATCGAGCCCCACATCAGGCTCTCTGCTCAGCAGGGAGCCTGCTTCCCTCTCTCTCTCTGCCTGCCTCTCTGCCTACTTGTGATCTCTGTCAAATAAATAAAATATTTTTTAAAAAATGCTAGTCCTCCAAGTGGACTTTGAAAAAAAAAAAAAAAACAACTAATGCTATCCCCATGAAATACTGACTCCCCATTCTCCCTTCCCCCAGTCCCTGACATCCGCCATTCTGCTCTCCATCTCTATGGACCTGACCGCTCTAGGGACTTCATATAAGCGAAATGACCATATCTGTCCTTTTGTGACTGGCTGATTGCACTTAGCATGTCTCCAGATTTCACCCATGTTGCAGCAGGTGTCAAAATGTCCTTCCTTTTCAAGGCTCAGTCATATCCCACTAAATGTGTAGATGGGCACTTGGGTTGCTCCCATCTCTGGTCTATCGTAAATAATGCTGCTATGAACACGAGTGTAAAAATATCTGCTTATGTCCCTGCTTTCAATTCTTTTAACCCATATCCAACAGTGGAATTGGTGGATCATCTGGTAATTTGTTTAATTTTTTAGGCATTATCATACCATTTCCACAGTGGCTCTACCATTTTACATTCCTGCCAGCTGTGCACTGGGGTTCCATTTTCTCCACACTTTTGTCAACATAGGCTATTTTCTTTAAAACGTGGGGTTTTTTAAAAGATATTTGTTTGGGACGCCTGGGTGGCTCAGTTGGTTGAGCAGCTGCCTTTGGCTCAGGTCATGATACCAGTGTCCTGGGATCGAATCCCACATCGGGCTCCTTGCTCGGCAGGGAGCCTGCTTCTCCCTCTGCCTGCCACTCTGTCTGCCTGTGCTCGCTCTCTCTCGCTGTTTCTCTCTGACAAATAAATAAATAAAATATTTAAAAAAAAATAATAAAAATAAAAAATAAAAGATATTTGTTTGACAGAGAGATAGGGAGAGAACACAAGGAGGCAGAGCAGCAGGCAGGAAAGGGAGAAGCAGGGTCTCCGCTGAGCAGGGAGCTTGATGTGGGGCTCGATCCCAGGACTCTGGGATCGTGACCTGAGCTGAAGACAGCCATTTAACCAACTGAACCACCCAGATGCCCCTTTAAAACATGCTTTTTAACTGCATTAGAGAGGAGTGCAAATAAAAACAACAGAGATATCATTTCTGCTTATTGGATTGGTAAAAATTTAAAGGAATGATGATATTTTATGTTGGTAAGGATGGGTGCTAAAAGGCATGCTTATCCATCTGCTGGGTGGCTGTGTCAATTGGAAGTGACCTTTTTAGAGGGCAATTTGGTAATACTTAACAAATTCAAATGAAGAGATCCTTGGTGATAGTTAATTTTATATAGTAATGTGGCTGGTCCATAGTGCCCACATGTGTTGTCAAGCATTATCCTAGATGTTCTGTGAAGGTGTCTGGGGTAAGATGAACATTTAAATTTGTGGACTTAGAGTAAAGTGGCTTGTCCTCCATAATGTGGGTGGGCCTCATCCAATCAGTTGAAGACCTGGAGAGAACAAAAAGACTGACCTTTCCAGAGCAAAGAGTTGGAATTCTGCAGCAGATGTCCTTTGGACTTGAACTGCAGGTTTTGGACCTGCCAGCCTCCATAAATCACATGAGCCAATTTCTTAAAATAAATTTCTTTGTATTACATACCCTATTCTCTTTCTCTGAAGAACCCTGATTAATTGACCTAATAATTTTGACGTAATAATTTATTTTCTAGGAGTCTACTCATGAGAAAATTGCAATTGCATAGGATGTAACATACTTTGTAGCATGTCCACGTGTCCATCAATAGGTTATATTATATCATCATCGATCCTTATTACGGAATAGCACTTAGCTAAAAAGATGATAGACTTGTATAGGTTGACATGAAAGAAGGTCCAGAACACATGGGTAAGTAATAAGTGCTGGTTGCAGAACAGTATGCACAACATAATTCCATTGTCCTGATGTAATTGTGAGCTTGGGAGAAGGACACTTGGAAAGTGTTAACTGTGCCTCCCCCAAGGGAGTGTAATTCAAAGAGGAGAGGAGCAAGGGTTCAAGAGGGAATTTAACTTTTATTTATGTCCATATGATCTGAAGTTGTTAAAGTAAGCATATAATAATTTTGTAAAAAAAATTTTTTGAAACCAAGGAATGGAAAAGAAATCCAGGTCAGAATTTTTCAGTTTAGAGCTGAGCTAAAGATTCAACAAAAAATGATCAAGAGACCAGGGTTCCCATTTGAGGGCAAATTGGACACATCCTTCATGGGATCTGGAGGTCCTGACCCAAACTGCAGCTTTGAACCTTCTCTGGGGTGTTTTCAATCCCCAGTCTTGACCTCGGACCCCTCAATGGCCAAGAATCAGAGTAGCGAGGTCGAGGGGAGCAGGATACCCAGCTCAGAACATGGCTGGTGATGTGAGATCATCTGTTCCAGCAGCAGCACCAACTTACTGATGCGTTGAGGAAATTTCTGAAAAAAGATCTTTCAGACAACTCTTGATGAACCATGCCTGGGCAGGTAAGAGGGGACCAGTGTACTGTAGCCTGGTTTGTTGCAAAACCACGACTTGCCACCTACATTTGCATATGAACGTCTCAACCATCAGCTCTGTCATGGTGCCTTTTGGAAGAAAGGTCTGGAAAGAATTCCTCAAGTATCCATAAACATGTTGTAGAAGAAGAGCTGGGGTGTATTCAAGGAGAGGAGGGCCACCTGACAAGAATCCATCCCAATCTCTTCCAGTCCTATGCTTACCCTCTCTCTGCCACCCTTGCCTAAATCACCCCCCACCCAAGAAATAGCCCCTTCCACAGAGAAGTGCAGCCCCATGGAGATTGATCTAGAGGTGTGAAAGGTCTGATGAGAATGAGGTGAGGCATTTGACTCTCCAAAGATAAGTTTTTGTTTTTGTTTTTGTTTTTTCAAATCTCCAGGGGCACCTGGGTGGCTCAGTCGGTTAAGCATCTGCTTCCAGCTCAGGTCATGATCTCAGGGTCCTGGGATCAAGCCCTCCATCAGGCTCCTTGCTCAAGGGGAATCTGCTTCTTTCTCTCCCTCTCCTTCCCCCCACCCCTGGCCCCTCATGCTCTCACTCTTTCTCTCTCAAATGAGTAAGAAAAAAAAATTTTTAAAAATAATAATAAAATCTCCAGCTGGGGGCTGTAGAGGAGATACTTTTGAACTGAGGTCTCTTTTTATTGACTGGCTTAGGGGTTTTTTGTTGATTTAGTCCCAGCTCTGCCAGGAAGCATAGGAAATAAAATAATCAACAGCCCAAGATGCTTGATCATCCAGCTCTTTCCTCACATTGCATGAGAACTGATGCCTCGTGGAAAGGTCATTGGTAAGACAACAGTGTGCGATCAGGAAGGAAGAGTCTGTTCATTCGTTTATTCACATGAAGCCCAAGAGCTAGAGATACATCAGGGAACAGGCAAACTCCCTGCTCCCACGGAGCTTACCTCCTACTGTGGAGGCAAGGAAGAAACACATTAAAATATGCATGTGATATAATTTTAGGAAGTCGGGTTATGAAGAAAGCTAAAGAAGGGTAAGAAGGTAGAAACTGGAGCAGTTTTATCTTGGGTAGGGTGTTCACAGAATGCTGTTTTGGGCCAGTGTCATTTCAGAACAGACATGAACAGGAGAAGGATCAGGTTTTGTGAAAGTCTGCGGGAAGAGTGTTCTGATGAGAGGAAGTGGCAAGTGCAAAGGCCCTGGGGTAGAAGTGAGTTGGGTTTAGTCAGGGAAGTGAGGCAGAGTAAACAGGGTTAGAGAGAGAAGTAGGGGCCAAGGAGAAGGACATAGGAACTGATTATAAAGAATTTGGATTTTACTCTGGATGTGATGGGAATCAATGTGCTCTGGTTTACATTTTTAAAAGCTGACTCTAGCTGCTGAAATAAATTGCCACAATTTGGGGGGCTTGAAACAACACAAGTTTATTATCTTAATTTTGGGGGCCATTTTTATTCTGGAGGTCAGAAGTCCAAGATGAATCTCACTGGGCTGAAGTCAATGTTCAGCCTTTTCTTCTGTGTTCCTCCTGGAGGGTCTAAGGGGGACATCTTTGCCTTTTCCAGCTGGTGGGGCCATCTGTATTCCTGGCTTTGTATGTCATCCCCTCCAACAATCTCATCACTCTGTTCTCTGTTCCTGTCCCCACACCTCTTTCTCTGCCTAGGGTCCTCCAGCCTCCCTTTCATAAGGACTTTGGGCCAGATGTTCCAGAATAATCTTCCTACCTCAAAGTCCAACCCCATCTGCAAAATCCATTTGGCCACGTGAGGTAACTGATCCGCAGGTTCTGAAGCTGCAGACAAGGACACTTTGGGCAGTCATTATTCTGCCTACTGCACAGGATACAAGTGGAACAGAGGGACATGCAGGAGGCCATGGCAAAAGTCACCCTGGGAAGCCAGATGGTTTGTGCCTTGGCATGATGGAGGTGGGGTGTTCGGATTCGGGGTGCTTTGAATGACCCTGCCTCTCAGCGCTCCATTCCTCCTGAGTTCCTTTACTCTGCATTTTTAGGGTGAGACTGGCCTGGGGGTAGCCATGCTCCAGGAGAGAAAGGACTCACTGGAGGCTTCAGCTTCTGCCAATCCCCGTTTACCAGGGCGTCTTTTGGCAGAAGATAAAGAGAATGGAATCTTGTTTCAAGAGAGTTGTAAAGCAGTAGACAGTGAAACTTTACTCTCAGAACTGAAAAGCGTCTTCATCTTAGTATTTTAAGATCCTGCCCCTAGAAGGGTTCATGGGGGCATGTTAAATTGTTCAACAAGTTTCCCTTTGGAAATATCTGGAGACACAGATATTTTTATTTTATCTTAAAAAAAACACAAAATATTAGTGTCTTCTTTCCTCCCCAATCTTGCCCAGTGCGCTCGTTCTTGTTTCTAGGCCTTTCCTCAGACATTTTTTCCCACCCAGAAATCCCTCGATTTGCCTTGTCTGAATTCTACTCTTCTTTTAGCATCACCCCTCTTCCAGGAAGGAAGCCCCCTTAGATTTTTCTAGTCCACTTCAAAGGCTATCTTTTTTGAAGTCTTACATTATAGTCACCAATAATAATATCAAAGCTCCCATTCACTGTTCATCTGCTGTGTCTTTCACATGCTTTTAGTATATTACCTAAACTCAATTCTCAGGGGCAGCTGGATGGCTCAGTTGGTTAAGCCTCTGCCTTCAGCAGAGTCCCAGGAATGAGCCCCACATTGGGCTCCCCGCTCAGCAGGGAGTCTGCTTCTCCCTCTGCCTGACGCTTCCCCTACTTGTGCTCTCTCTCTTGCTCACTCTCTCAAATAAATAAAATCTTTAACAACAACAAAAAAATTCAGTTCTCACAAAACTCTACAAAAAAAGAATCTTCTCCACATGATACTGAGAAAATTGCAGTAAACACACTTTGAGTGACAAGCCAGAAAGCTGCATGGCTAGAATTTGAATTCAGTTTTACCTGGCTAAATTTCAGCCTTCCAGTGAAAAATAAGTCAAATCTCCCCAGTTTGTGGTACAGTTTTTGTCCTCAAATTTTATTTTGAAAGTTTCAAATATACAGAAAGGTTGAAAAACATTTTTTAGGATTGTATTTATTTATTTGAGAGTGAGAGAGAGAGCGCGTGCCGGTGAGCTTGACTGAGGGGAAGGGGTTGGGTAGAGGGAAAGAGAGAAGCAGACTCCGAACTGAGCAGGGAGCCTGATGCTCGGCTTGATCCCAGGACCTGAGAACATGACTTGAGCCCAAGCAGACGCTTTCTGACTGAGCCACCCAGGCACCCCCAAAGTAAAACAAACTTAGAGAGAACACCCTAATACCCACCATGCAGATTCTATGATTTGTGTTTTCACTAAACCTGCTTTACTCCATATTGTTCCATCCCTCTTTCCATTCCTCCATCTAGTCATGAATTCATCTGTTTTCATTTATTTCAAAGGAAGTCACAGACATCAGTGCACCACCCCCCCTCCCCCCGACATTTCAGCTCAGACGTTAATGGCTAGAGCTCAGTGTTTGCTTACGGTTCTGTTTTTTCCTTTTGAGGTAAATTTGCATCTGATGAAATTTACAAGTCTCAGGGGTCCTGTTTGATGAGCTGCACCTGTGTAACCCAGACCCCAGCAAGGTTTAGAGACTCATCATCACCCCAGGGGTGCCTTCGTGCCCCATCCACTCCTTCCTGGCCCCGACCGGTGGCCTTGCCATGGCTTAGCTGTGACTATTCTAGAACTTTATGTAAATGGAATCACGGGATATATACTCTTCAGTCAGTCTTCTTTCACTCAGAATAACGCTTTTGAGATTCAACCGTGTTATTGCATGATCAGTTGTTCATTCCTTGCTATTGCTGAGGACAAATCCAATGTGTGAGTACGCCATGATTTGTTCATCCGTTCTTCCCTGGATGGTAGCTGGGATGTTCCTATTTTTTGGCAGTATCAATAAAGCTGCAACGAACACTCTGGTACAAAGGGTTTTTTTGTGTGTGTGTGGACGTGTTTTCCTTTCTTTTGGGTAAATGTGGAGCAATTTTGAGTTTCTGCGTTTCTGTAATTGTGGACTAGATTGGAGATAGTATATTTTTAGAAAGGTAAAAATTTGGCTCTTATTACTAGGAAAATGATTTGTTTCAATCAGTTAACCAAGAAAGGTAATCTTGTTCAAAGCCAGACCAGCATGAACATACACATGTTGAGTCCCTTTTGGTGGATTGGGCACTGTCCAGAGCATTCTACACTCAAAGCAGCAAGAATACCCAACTCCTGGCTGAAAGGAACTTGTCTGCTTCTCAACCTCTTTATCCTCTGAAGTTAGAATAGCAACAGCACATAATAGATACTCAACAAATACGTGTTAAGTGAGTTAAATGAAAGATTTGCTGGGCGCCTGGGTGGCTCAGCCAGTTAAGCATCTGCCTTTGGCTCAGGCCATGATCCTGGAGTCCTGGGGTTGAGCCCCATGTTGAGCTTCCTGCTCAGCGGGGAGTCTACTTTTCTCTCTGTCCCTCCCCCCCTGCTCCTTCTCTCTCTCTCTCTCTCTCTCTCTCTCTCTCTCTCAAATAAAGAAATACAATCTTTTTCAAAAGTTACTCAAGCATATTTGGGAGAGACATGACCTAAATCGCATACTTTAGGAACACTTGCCCAAACATGCTTTTAGACCTCCAGGGCCCTGGAGGATGACTATGATATTACAGTATGCTGCTGATCTAACCATTCTAGACATTTTAAGAATTGACTGAGGAATTCAGCGGTACCTCTTAAATTAAAACTTAGTATTTCCCACGTCCCAGCAATGCCATTCTTAGTGCTTACCCTAAAGAAACTCAAGAGAGCACCAAGAGGGAAAGATCAAGATGATCATGGCAGAAATGTTTGCAAGTGTGCAAATTGGTAAGAGCCCAGTGTCTCTCTGTAGGGGACTGGCTGAATCAGTTTCATCAAATCCTGCTTCACAGGCCTGAGACTCCTTTACATTGACCTGTAATATTAACATGAAAATAAAAGCCTATGCTTGTGTTGGGGGAGGAGGGATGAACAGGCAGAGCACAGAGGATTTCTAGGGCAGTGAAACTACTCCGTTTTGATCATAATGATGGTTAGTATATGTCATTATATATTTGTCCAAACTCACAGATTGTCCAACACCAAGGGAGACCCCTAATGTCAAGTATGGACTTTGGGTGATAATGACCTGTCAACATAGATTCATGGGCTGTGAAAAATGTGCCACTCTGGTGGGGGGGAAGCTGTGCCTGTAGAGCCCAGGGGGTCATGGGGAATCTCTGCTACTTCTGCTTAACTTTGTCGCGAATGGGAAAGTGCCCTAAGAAATTAAAATCTATTAAGAGAGATTTTTTTAACCCCCAAACTTGTACTCTCCTACTTGAGTAAATTCCACCAAGAGCTGTGTGTGCCTTTCTCATAAACATATCAAGACACCATGACAAATGGAACATATTATATATGTAAAATTTGTGGGAGAAATCTTGGCTTAAAAAGTACACAACTAGCGGGACGCCTGGGTGGCTCAGTTGGTTGGACGACTGCCTTCGGCTCAGGTCATGATCCCGGAGACCCGGGATCGAGTCCTGCATCAGGCTCCTAGCTCCACGGGGAGTCTGCTTCTCCCTCTGACCTTCTCCTTGCTCATGCTCTCTCACTGCCTCTCTCTCAAATAAATAAATAAAATCTTTTTTAAAAAAAGTACACAACTAGCTATTTAGTTTCACAAATTTTCAATAAGCAGTTGCCTTGTGAGTGCACTTAATGCCACTGAATTGTAGACCAAAAATAGTTAAGATGGTACACTTTCCCTAAAGATACAAACGTAGTGATCCGAAGGGGCACGTGCACCCGGATGTTTATAGCAGCAATGTCCACAATAGCCAAACTATGGAAAGAACCTAGATGTCCATCAACAGATGAATGGATAAAGAAGATGTGGTATATATACACGATGGAATACTATGCAGCCATCAAAAGAAATGAAATCTCGCCATTTGCAATGACGTGGATGGAACTAGAGGGTATCATGCTTAGTGAAATAAGTCAGTCAGAGAAAGACAACTATCATATGATCTCCCTGATATGAGGAAGTGGAGATGCAACACGGGGGGTTGAGGGGGTAGAAAAAGAAGAAAAGAAACAAGATGGGATCGGGAGGGAGACAAACCATAAGTGACTCTTAATCTCACAAAACAAACTGAGGGTTCCTGTGGGGAGGGGGATCGGGACAGGAGGGTGGGGTAATGGACATTGGGGAGGGTATGTGCTATGGTTAGTGCTGTGAAGTGTGTAAACCTGGCGATTCACAGACATGTACCCCTGGGGATAAAATTCATTATATGTTTATAAAAAATAAAAAAAAATTAAAAAAAAAAGATGGTACACTTTGTGTTTTGTATGTTTTAGCACAGTGAACACCACAAACAGTTGCTCTGGAATGAGGTGAGGGGAACTGACTGGGTCACTTCTGCCCCAGGAAAGCTAATATAAAGCACATGATATTTCCCACTTTGATGAAATTCTTGGTTACAGGGACAGCCCTCTACCCTTTATCACAGAAATCTTCACAGCCACATTCCTCACTCCTAGCAGTAAAAACTAGAAGTAGATGTCCATATGCAAGAGAATGGACTAATAAAAGGGTATCCACCCCATGACATATTAAACAGTACCTGAAAATGTGTGAGCCAAGCCATGATGACAGGGATGAACCCTAAGACACAGAGTGTGTCTTAGGACACCTAAGATACCCCAAGACAACAGCCGAGTGAGAACAGATTGGCAAAGAGAGATGGGTTCTCCTTTGTTTGCGTCCAACCTACCCAGATCACAACCTGGCCTTCTTTGCGCTGCCCCGTGTCCACAAATGCTCCGTCTGTGGATGGCAACCTCGGTGCCTTTTTTGCCAGCTGGGTTCCAGCTAGCTTCCTCCAATGGGAATGGCAGTCGGACAGCACAGGGCGAGAGGAGAGAATAGTTGGAATATTTCTTCCAGTGCCTGTGGCAGTGGCTGTAATAACTTCCACAGCTCCAGCTCCGCACCCCGGGGCCCAGCTCTCACAGGATCTGGTGACAGGTTTGCTCCCTGGCTGCATCAGACCTAGAGGGTAATGGCTTGCCACTGCGGCTAGTCTCCGGGAGCCCCATTGTCCTTTGTTGGTTCCCTCAAGTCTTAAAAAAATTTATTATTATTTATTTAAGAGAGAATGAGCATGAGTGGGGGAAGGAGCAGAGGGAGAGAGAGAAGCGGACTCCCTGATGAACAGGGTTCCTGACATAGGGCTTGATCCTGGGACTACGGGATCATGACCTGAGCTGAAGGCAGCCGCTTAACCGACTGAGCCACTCAGGCGTCCCTGTTTCCAGTTTTTAAAGATTTCATCACTAAGGGCCTTATAAATACTCACATACAAGTTTTTGAGAGAAGATATATTTTCATGTTTTGAACTAGGCATGAAAAATCTGAGGCCAATGGTCCCCAAGACACCCTTCAGTCTTGATGATTCACTGGAAGGACTCACAGGATTCAGAAAAACTGTTATGCTTCTATTTTATTACAGCGAAAGACAGATGAAAATCAGCAACAGGAAAGGCATGTAGGGTGGAGTCCGGGGAGAACCAGGCTCAAGCTTCCAGTTGTCCTTTCCCAGGCTCTCTGGTGGAGTCTCACAGATCGCCCTTAATTCTTCCAGCACCACCGTGTGACAACATATTCGAAGGGGTGCCACCAGGCACCCCAGGCAACCAGGGAAGCTCACCTAAGCCTCTACGTCCAGCATTTTTATTGGGGGTCAGTCATATAGACATGCAGCCCCCAGGTGACTGACCTCAGCCTCTCACATCCCAGACCCCCAGAACTCAAACTGATACAATTTGGCCAAAACCTTAGGCACACAAAAGAAAGTTAATCATAAATCACATTATTACCATGCACTCTCTGGTGTGGTTCACAGCTGCAGCATACAAAGACACTCTGATCAGGCAGGATATTCCGAAGACTCTGGAGGTTATCACCCAGGATCTGGACCAAGGGCCAGTCCTAAAGACCTTTGGGATATGCAAATTTTGAGCAGCCCAGACCTGCTGAATTAACTCTTTCCTGAATATAAGTCTGTGTTTAATTTTATAAGAATTTGCCGGACTTGGGACGCCTGGGTGGCTCAGTTGGTTAAGCAGCTGCCTTCGGCTCAGGTCATGATCCCAGCGTCCTGGGATCGAGTCCCACATCAGGCTCCTTGCTCGGCGGGGAGCCTGCTTCTCCCTCTGCCTCTGCCTGCCACGCTGTCTGCCTGTGCTCGCTCTCTCTCTCCCTCTCTCTCTGACAAATAAATAAATAAAATCTAAAAAAAAAAAAAAAAAAAAAAAAAAAGAATTTGCCGGACTGGGGGCGCCTGGGTGGCTCAGTGGGTTAAAGCCTCTGCCTTCAGCATGATCTCAGGGTCCTGGGATCAAGCCCCACATCGGGCTCTCTGCTCAGCAGGGAGCCTGCTTCCTCCTCTCTCTCTGCCTGCCTCTCTGCCTACTTGTGATCTCTGTCTGTCAAATAAATAAATAAAATCTTAAAAAAAAAATAAGAATTTGCCAGACTGTATTTCAAAATGGCTGTATCATTTTGTATTCCCACCATCAATATATGAGATATTGAGTTGCCCTACGTCCTTGTTGGCATTTTCTATAATTAATTTTTTTTTAAATTCAGCCATGCTACTATGAGTGTAGTGGTATCCCACCACGGTTTTAGTTTGAATTTCTTTAATGATCACTGATGTTGAACATCTCTTTATGTACTTCCTTTTTATTCTTGGTGAAGTATCTATTCACCCTTTTGTCCATTTAAAAAATTGGTTGTTTGCTTACTTATCATTGACTTTCAAGTGTTCTTTATATATGCAGGATGTAAGTCCTGTATCAGACATGGGTTTCACAAATATTTCCTCTCAGTCTGTGGTTTCTCTTTTCATTTGACTAACAGTGTATTTCAAAGAGCAGAGCTTTCAAATTGTGGTAACGTCTGGGGTGGCCCCAATGATTGCGGTCATTAAGATGGCCCCAATGATTGCAATCTCTTGATATTCATACTCTTGTGCAATCTTCTGTCCTTGAGAGTAGGCAGGATCTGTTATTTGCTTCTGTTTTGTTTTGTTTTGGTTTGGTTTGGTTTATTTATTTATCTATTTATTTATTTATTTTAGGGAAAGAGAGAGAGCATGAACAGGGTAAAGGGAGACAAGCAGACTCCTCACTGTGAGGGCAACCCGATGCAGGGCTTGATCCCAGGAACCTAAGATCAAGACCTGAGCCCAAAACCAAGAGTTAGATGCTTAATGGACTACGTCACCCAGGTGCCCCCTGTTACTTGCTTCTAACCAATAGAATGCAGCAAAGGCAATGGTATACCACTTTGGGATTATGTTACATAAGATTGTCATTTCTGTCTTGCTAGTAAACTCTGTTGCCTTCTCGGCAATGTACAATTTGATGAAGCAAGAGGTTCTGTTGAAGACCCACGTGTGAAGAAACTGAGGACAGCCTCAGGCCAACAGCAGCTAGGGACTGAAACCCTCTAACAAAAGCCCTCCAGGAATTGAATCTGCCCTAAAACCACATGGGCCTGGAATGGATTCTTCCCCAGTTGTACCTTCAGATGAGACCCCAGCCATGGCCAACACTTTGATTGGAGCCTTGAAAGAGAAACTGTGAGACAGGATCTAGCTAAGCCAGACCTGGATTTCTGATCTACAGACACTGGTGAGATAATTCATATGCATTGTTTTAAGCCACCAAGTTTTGGGATAATGTGTTAGGCTGCAATCAATAATAAAAAGTTTGATTTTTCAACTTTTTTACTTATGGATAATACTTCTTATTTTATATGCATGAAATCTTTGCCTAACTGAATAATATAAAGATTTCCTGCCAAAAGGCCTATAGGTTCAGGTTTCTATTTAGGTCTTGTCCTAATTCAGTTAGTTTTTATTTATGGGGTGAGGTGTTTAGCATAGGGATGCCCAATTGCTGAAGCACTGGTTTTTGGTTTTTTTTTTAAGATTTTATTTATTTATTTGACAGACAGAGATCACAAGTAGGCAGAGAGGCAGGCAGAGAGAGAGGGGGAGGCAGGCTCCCCGCTGAGCAGAGAGCCCGATGCAGTGCTCGATCCCAGGACCCAGGCAGAGGCTTAACCCACTGAGCCACCCAGGCATCCCTGAAGCACTCACTGGTTTTGAAGGCTATCCTTTCTCCATTGAATTCCCTTTGCATCTTTGTCAAAAGCCAGTTGGCTGTATTTGTATGCATCTGCTTCTAGACTCTATTCTGTTTAATTGATCTCCGTGTCTATCTTCCGATACCAGACTACCTCAGTTACTCTAATTTATTTCATAAAGTTTTGAAATCAGGTAATATAAATCCTCCAACTTCCTTTTCTTCCTTTTTAAAAAAATATTTTATTTTTAGGGGTGGCTGGGTGGCACAGTCAGTTAAGCATCTGCCATCAGCTCAGGTCATGATCCCAGGGTCCTGGGATCGAGCCCCACATCGGGCTCCCTGTTCAGCAGGAAACCTGTTCTCCCTTCTCTCACTCCTCCTGCTTGTGTTCCCTCTCTTGCTATGTCTCTCTCTGTCACATAAATAAAATCTTTGAAAAATAATAAATAAACAATAAACAAGTAAGTAAATAAATAAAATTTACTTTTAAGTAATCTCTACATCCAACGTGGGGCTTGAACTCACAACCCTAAGATCAAGAATCCCATGCTTTACCAACCAAGCAAGCCAGGAGCCCCCAACCTCCTTCTTTTTCAAAATTGTTTTGGTTATTTAGTTCCTTTGCTTTTACATATAAATATTAGACTCAATTTGTCAATTTCTTTTTTTTTTTTAAAGATTTTATTTATTTATTTGACAGAGAAAGAGAGAAAGATCACAAGTAGGCAGAGGCAGGCAGAGGGCAGGGGGAAGCAGGCTACCTGCTGAGCAGGGAGGGAGCTCACTGGGATTTCTTTTATAAGGGCACTAAGCCCATTCATGAGGGTTCCTCCCTCATGACCTAATAACCTCCCAAGGACCCCGTCTCTAAACGCCATCACATGGGGGGGGGGGTAGGATTCTACATATAAATTCTGGGTGGGGACACACACATTCACTCTATTTTAGTAGTTTTCCCAGATTTTGGCAAGTGTTTAATACACTACCCTATGGAATATTAAGCGATAGTCTGAATATGAAAAACATGGTAGATCTACTAAAACAGGAAGATTTAAAAAATATATTATTGAGAGAAACAAGCAAATTATTGCATGATTTTTATCTCAGGGTCCTGGGATCGAGTCCCACATCAGGCTCAGCAGAGAGCTTGTTTCTCCCTTCCACTCTGCCTGCTGCTCTCCCAGCTTGTACTCTCCCTCTCTGCTAAATGAATAAATAAAACCTTTTAAAAATTCTAAAAAATATATAATTGCATGATTTAATTTATGTTAAAAAAGTTATCGGGGTGCCTGGGTGGCTCAGTGGGTTAAAGCCTCTGCCTTCGGCTCAGGTCATGATCCCAGGGTCCTGGGATTGAGCCCTGCATTGGGGTCTCTGCTCCGTGGGGAGCCTGCTTCCCCCCTCTCTCTGCCTGCCTTTCTGGCTACTTGTGATCTCTATCAAATAAATAAATAAAATCTTAAAAAAAAAACACCAAGTTATTGGGACGCCTTCATGGCTCAGTGGGTTAAGCCTCTGCCTTTGGCTCGGGTCATGATCTCAGGGTCCTGGGATTGAGCCCCACATCGGGCTCTCTGCTCAGCAGGGAGCCTGCTTCCCCCCCCACCTCTCTGGCCGCCTCTCTGCCTACTTGTGACCTCTCTGTCAAATAAATAAATAAAATTAAAAACAAAAAACAAAATAAAAAATAAAAAAAACCCAAGTTATCAAATTTGGCATCACCCAAAATTATCCAAACTGATATTGTACACCTCCTAATGTGAAGCAATGAAAACTAAATGGTATCACCTATAAGATATTCTTTGTCCAGAATGTTCGACCTGAATCTAGTCACGAGGAATAATTAGACAAACTCAGATTGTAAAACAGTTTAAGAACACAAAAGACTCTTAGGAAAAGTCAATGTCTAAAGGACGCCTGGGTGGCACAGTCAGTTAAGCATCTGACTTCAGATCAGGTCATGATCTTTGGGTCCTGGGATGGAATCCTGCATTGGGCTCCGTGCTCAGCGGGGAGTCTGCTTCTCCCTCTCTTTCTGCCCCTTCCCCTACTCGTGCTCTCTCTTTCTCATATAAATAAATAAAATCTTAAAAAAAAAGTCAGTGCCTAAGGTCTGGGAGAAGAGATGCTTCTAAAGACCAAAGAGATAAAACCAAATGCAGTACATGAGACAAGACAGGATCCTAGATTTAAAAAAAAAAAAAAATATATATATATATATATTTTATATATATATATATATACACACACACTATACTTGGGGCTCCTGGCTTGCTTGGGTGGTAGAGCATGTGAATTTTAATCTCAAGGTTATGAGTTTGAACCCCACGTTGGGTGTAGTGATTACTTAAAAATAAATTCTTAAATATATATACATATATATGCATATATATATATACGTATATATATATATGCTATACTTGACAATTTTAGGCAATTGGAGAAATTTGAATATACACTACTTGATAGCTTTGAAAGAGTGTTTATTTTCCTGGGTGTGGTCATGGTATTATGATCATGTAGGACAATGTCCTTATCCTTTGTATATATATATTGAATTATTTGTGGTGTTAAGCCCTGATGTGTGCATTTTCATCTCAAACGGCTCAGGAAAATAAATGCATAAAAATAAGCCAATGCAGCAAAAAGTCGACAACTAATGAACTACAGGAAGGATAAATTGGATATTTTGGTACCATTCTTCCAAATTTTCTATAGGCTTCAGAATGTTCAAAATAAGAAGTTGAGGGGGGAAAATCAAAACAACAGAAAAAGAAGAGGAACATTACTTGGTTAATGAAATGCAGCTATTCCTGTGTTTTGACACCACTGAACTTGGCACTGCATTTATTTGGAATCTTGAAAGAGATGTTTTGAAAATGTGGTGGATAAGTTTGCTGAGGCATCTAAATTTAGATTACAGGGTAACCATGGAGGAATATTTGCCCCTTGAATCAGGCGTTGAAAAGGTAGGGTTCTGTTTGTCAAGGTATACCTCTCCTACTACTGGCTAGAAGAAAACGTTTTTCCTATGCTAGTCATATTTTTTTAAAGATTTTATTTATTTATTTGACTGACAGAGATCACAAGCAGACAGAGAGGCAGGCAGAGAGAGAGGGGGAAGCAGGCTC
This sequence comes from Mellivora capensis, assembly GCA_004024625.1. NCBI lineage: Eukaryota > Metazoa > Chordata > Mammalia > Carnivora > Mustelidae > Mellivora > Mellivora capensis. The sequence continues at coordinate 82,728 of PISX010004510.1, read as the reverse complement.
CACACTGAGCAGAGAGCCCGATGTGGGGCTCGATCCCAGGACCCTGGGATCATGACCTGAGCCGAAGGCAGAGGCTTAACCCTCTGAGCCACCCAGGCACCCCTGCTAGTCATATTTGAATCTTAGAGTACAACTATTCAAGATGCCTTTCTTGCTTACCTAACAGGAATTTGGATGGAAGGTGTCACTCTTCGGGAATGGAGGAGCCTGCAGAGGCCAGCGATCTGGGGTTGTGATGGAAGACCATATAGACAGTGAAGTGCTGGCTTGGTCTTGGGGACACAGAAAGGACTGAACTTATTTGTAAGTAGAAGAGCAGAACGTGGGATGATGTGTGAATGGAGCCAAAAGAAATGGCTTGGAAGAGAAAACAAAGGGTGTTATGGTCACAAAGGGCTTCAGAAATCAAGTGTGTATTCATTGTTGATGATCCTAAAGATAGAAAAGCTCAAAGAAGAAAACAAATAACTCTAGGGGCAGGTGGGTGGCTCAGTCCCTTGAGCGTCCAACTCTTGATTTCAGCTCAGGTCATGATCTCAGGGTCATAAGTTCCAGCCCCGAGCTGGGTGAGGAGCCTGCTTTAAAAAAAGAAAAGAAAAGAAAAGAAATGAGACGTCCCATAAAGATAAATAAGATAAATAAATCTTAAATCTAAATAAATCTTAAAAAAAAAGAAATGTTAAGTACAGTATGTATATTTACATATTTCTATACATATTTCTGTATAGTCTACAGAAATGGATACAATATTTATGATTTTTTATAAAAGATTTTATTTATTTATTTGACAGAGAGACAGTGAGAAAAGGAACACTAGCAGGGGGAGTGGGAGAGGGAGAAGCGGGCTCCCTGCTGAACAGGGAGCCTGACACCGGGCTCAATCCTAGGACTCTGGGATCATGACCTGAGCCGAAGGCAGCCGAGCCACCCAGGCGCCCAAATTTGTGATGTTATCAAGTTTGCGTGTAATAATCCTTCTACCATTTCAAAGAGCTAATTATTTTTATGAGTAAAATACAATTAAATCAAAAGCACATTCTTAGAACATATCAGTTAGTAATGGGATCAATGAACAAATTCAACAAAAAATGTGAGGTCTTTTATTCTAGGCATGGTGCCTAGAACATGTATTATTTCACTTAATTCTTATGCAAATCCAGTGTAATTATTATCATTTTAATTTTTCAGATGAAGTGAAAGAATTATCCCCAAGCTAGTTAACACCAGCTAATAAGGGTACAGTCATGTAGGAACTTTGTAATGTGCCAACTTGTTGAGCTGAACTGCATTTTCTAGAATTCTCCTCCTGTATGTATCACTTAGGGTGGGCTACAAAAGACATTTTGTACTAAGTTTCTTTGTTCTCATAAGAACCTTTGTGATTCCATGGGGCCAACCTGACTGGTCCAGGACAGTCTTCCCATCTTGAGATCCTTAACTAAAGCCCATCTGCAAAGTCCATTTTGCTGGGTAACATGAGAGATTCACAAATTCTGAAGGTTAGGATGTGGACATCTCTGGTAAGCCTTTATTCTAACTACCACAGACACCATGATACACTCCTTTTGTCTCTCTCTCTCTTTTTTAAAAGATTTTGTTTATTTTAATTTGAGAGAGAGAGAGTGAGAGAGAGAGCATGAGAGGGGAGAAGGTCAGAGGGAGAAGCAAACTCCCCATGGAGCTGGGAGCCCGATGTGGACTCGATCCCAAGACTCTGGGATCATGACTCGAGCCGAAGGCAGTTGCTTAACCCACTGAGCCACCCAGGCGCCTCTCTTTTCTTTTAACATAAACTTTTTATTGGAGTATAACATAGGCCCAAAGCATATGGCTCAATGAGTTTTTCACCAAGTGAATACATCCCAGGTTAAGAAAGAGAACTTATCTGAATTCCAGAAGTTTCCCTCCAGTCACTATCCACCCTAAGCTAACTAACCACTATCCTAACACTTTTTGTTTAAAGATTCTATTTACTTATTTGAGAGAGAGAGAGAAAGTGTAGGTGGAGGGGGATAGGGAGGGACAGAGGGAGAGAGAGAAGCAGACCCCTGCTGAGCAGGGAGCCCCACACTGGACTCGGTTCCAGGACCCCGGGCTCATGACCTGAGCGGAAGGCAGACGCTTAACCAACTGAACCGCCCAGGCGCCCCTGACCATTATCCTGACTTCGAATGCCACAGGCCCATTTGCCTGGTTTTGAACGACATATCACCGCAATAATACAGTATGCACTCTTTTCTGACTTTTTTGCTCAGTCCTTATATTTATGAGTCACTTATGTTGTACATTCATCCCCATTCCCTATAGTTTACCATTATCTTGAGTGAATTCCGGTTCATCTATCCATTCTGCAATTGATGAACACTTGGTTGTTTTCGGTTTGGGGTTATTATGGGTGGCTCTGCTAAGAACATACTTAGATGTATCTTTTGATGAACACATGTTCATTTCTGTAGTGTACAGCTGAGAAGCGGGACAGCTTGGTCACTGGGTACATACATGGTCAGCTTTAGCAGGAAGTGTGGAAGCCACAACCCTGCTCCACACAGATCTCCTCCATTCTTTTTTTTTTTTTTTTAAAGATTTTGTTTCTAAGTAATCTCTACATCCAGAGTGGGGCTTAATCTCACAACCCCGAGATCCAGAGTTGCATACTCTTACCTACTGAACCAGCCAGGTACCTCATGGATCCCTCCTATTCTTAAGCCATTCCTGACCCTGGCCTCGATCCCCGGTGTCCCCCAGCCATGTGTCTCCTGCTGTATGTACCTGTCAACATTTATTTCTGGGTTATTTGCCATTGAGTAAACTTTTTACTTAAGGGGTCAAACCATCGCCATCTTAATGAGACTATCCTGCAGTTAGAATACTTGGGCAGTTGTAAGATTGAGAGAATTCAAAGTGACTGGTCATTACTTTCTTCTCTCTCTATGTATAAAGATAAAAGAGAAAGCTGAAGAACGTATATCCCAGTAGTTCCAAAGCTACTAATTAGAAAGCATTAGCCATTGGGACCAAGATCTGGTTCAAGGTAAACTACATATTTCATTTATCTTGTCCTCATGAAATTGAGTTTCTGGATTATTTATCCAGAACATCTTGCAAAGTGCAAGATGTTCTCCTCTCGCATTCTGCTCTCTGCAAAGCCTTCATAATTAAATTCTGTGGCGTGTGTGACCTTTATGAGGTTAGATTTTGGCATAGCTTGTATTATGGGCTTGTTGCAGGAAATTGTATCCTTTAGCCATTGTTGTTACCGAAAATGAAGTCACTCACAACAATTGTAAGGAACATACCCACTTTGTGATAATACGCGTGGTCCTGGAGATTGTCTTAATTTTGTGTTATGTCCTCTATGTGAGCAGTATGAGTACAGGGCCTGGTCGGTAGGCTGGCTTCTGCTGCCTTAAGGGCCAGTTGGGAACCAACCCGTGTCTAACCCACTCAAAGCCCAGTTTTTCCAGAGTACAGGGTTGATCACGTCTTCTGCTCTCCCCTGGCTGGAAAGATCTGCTGGGCAAAGGAGTCCCAGCTCCAGGAGTCCTAGTTTTGGCAGGCACTCTCCAAGCTTTGGGTGCACATTCTCACTGTTGGAACTCCTTCCCCCAGCTTTGCTTAGGCACTTCTGGGCGCCTTTGTGTTAGTCTCCCAAGACTGGCTGGCCAGAACAAATACCATCTAGCCTAGCTCAGTAGGGGATGAGGTCAGGGTCAATCAAATATGGCTTGCAGCCAATATCCTCCTTCCTTGGAGCCCTTGAGGGAAGAAGTGGCTGGCTAGAAAGTTTGGAACTCTGGGTTCTTAAACATCATTGGAACTTCATCTCATTGCCAATGTTAGTATTTTAAACCTTTGGTAGCCTTTATTTTTTTATTATTATTATTTTTTTTTAATTTTTAATTTTTTTTATAAACATATTTTTATCCCCAGGGGTACATTTCTGTGAATTGCCAGGTTTACACACTTCACAGCACTAACCATAGCACATACCCTCCCCAATGTCCATTACCCCACTCCCCTTTCCCGACCCCCTCCCCCCAGCAACCCTCAGTTTGTTTTGTGTAGCCTTTATTTTTTAAATTGATTATTTTGTGTTAAACTGTGGGTGTCCTCCCCCCCCCAAGGTCAGACTTGCCCATAAATAAAAAATGAGGGACCAGGAAGCTCTGTCCAGCTTGCAAACAGGGGTTATTTCTGCAGTTAGGTGTCAACAGTCATCCCAGAAAATGGGAAGGCCTTGCGGTAGGCACTTAGCTATTGCATAACTGGTGACCAGGGACTATTCCTCCAGTGAGATGACCCAGTGACCTTAGAGTGCTCCTTTCTTCCCCAGCCCCACCTCCTTGGACTTTCGCTCCATCCTTTGTTCTCTCTTGGAGACTTCCTCTTGGGCCTGCTGGGTTTCCCTCCACTCCCAGCAGCTCCCAGACTCACCTCCCCGCCTCAGGCAAGGCCAGTTTTCTTGGCCTCCTCCTCTTTGTGACCCAGGCTATGCTTGCTTGAGGGAGAGGTGGGGGCTCTGGCTGGCGACCGAGGATATGGGGGCGCTGTGTGTCCAGGGAGGAGGCAAAGGCCACGCCATGTCCAGGGGAAATGCAGGACAGGATGTCCCATCCCCACAGAGGTCTGGCGATCTCCCTCAAGCAGCCTCCCTTCCTGCCTCCAAGCACGCTCTTCCACCCGCCCTTCCTCTCTCCAGGCTCTAATTACTTTGCTCTGCCTTTGAGAGAATGCAGGAGGCCCTTCTTCTGTGGGGCCAGTGTGTGTATGTGTGTGTGTGTGGTGGGGTGCAGAGAGGAAGAACGCATTTCTGGTCTTCTTAGCTCCGTTTCTGCGGGCCCTGACTTCAAGGTCAGGTCTCCAGGAATGTCGAGAGCCAACACATTGCTGTGGGCTCTCCTCAGACTAAACCACCACACTATCCAAGAAGATTTATGAGGGAATGTTGAGAGCATAACCACCTCATATTTGAGGAACTGTCTAGTTATTTTTTTAACTATCCTACAAATATTTAGTGTGTACCTACCACACATCAGGCTTTATTGTAGCTATAGAGATACATCAGAGAGCAAAACACAACACATCTCTTGACCTGCCTTCATAAAGTGGGAGGAGACAGGCAATAAACACAAATGACGAGCACATTTTACAGCGGTTAGGTCAAAAGTGCTGCGGAGAAAAGGGAAGCAGGCAGGACAGAAGGGAAGTGGGGGCACAGGGTGAGGGTAAGTTGTACTGTGTTTAGGGTAGTCAGGGAGGGTCTCACTGAAAATGCAACCTCTGAGCCAAGACTTGTGTGAAGCAAGGAACTGAGCTGTGTGGTTTTCTAGGGGAAGAATGTTCCTGGCAGAAAGAACAGCAAGTACAAAGGCCCTGAGGCAGTGGCGTGCCTGGAATGTCTGAGGACCATCAGGGTGGCCAATGCAACTGGAACAGAGTGAGAAGAGGGAACAATAGGGGTCGAGAGGTCATAGAAGCACTGGACAGACCAGATGATGGAGGCCTTGTAGGACTTGGGCTTTTCCTGAGTCAGATGGGAACCATCAGAGGGTTTTGAGAAAAGAGGACAGACCTGCCCTAAGTTTTAACAGGACCCCTCCAGCTGCCTCTTGAAAATCAGCTGTTCCAGGATAAACAGAGAAGCAGGAAGACACTTAAGAGGTTGTTGTGCTTATTGAGGTGAGAAGTGGTTATATCCTAGATATATATGGAAGGTGGGTTCATCGGGGCTTACTGATGGATTGTGTGTGTGGTGAAGAGATAATTCGAGGCCATTGGAAAGGAGATTAACAAAGACCATAATGAGTTGGGAAAGATTTTGTGAAGCAAGGAGTTAGGGATCCAGGTAGATCTTTCCAAGCTAGAGGACAAGATGTACAGAGACAAGGAAGAGATAGGGGAGCAGAGGGAGGGAGAACTGGAGGGCATGCTCTGGACTGTGTTCGAGTGCTGGCATCATCAAGGAGAGCTTGGGTACCTACCAGAGCTCTGGAAGGAAAGAGAGGCATATTCCACTGGGATAACTAAGGAGAGTTGATGCCACAGTTTTTGAGGGTATGGGCAGAGTTAAAATAAATCCATTAGGGACCCTAAAGCATGCTGGGCCCCCTTTAGCAGCTCCCATCTGACTCAGAAGAGAAGCCCAAGTTCTGAAGGGCCAGGGGAGGTCGGCTGTGAAAACAGAGAGAAGATCGTTGTATGGAGACAGGGCTGTCCCACATGAACTGCGGCTTTAGTTCGAGAACCCGAAATCACTACCAACCTATGGCTTGGCAGGAAGGCGCTGGGAAAACGGAAGCCACCCTCACCCTCCTCCCACTCTACCATCTCCTGCTGGGGCCTCTTAGGGCAAGACCCATTAGGAGCCAGAGGACAAGGGAGCTCCCAGACTGGTGCAGTCAGCATTCCTACGGATGCCCTGAGGGGAAAAGGGTGGAAAACTGAGGATCCTACACAGCTTTACAAAGGAAGCCTGGAGTCTGGGTTTAGGTGATAGGGAAGGAGATAGGTTGAATGGAGAATATGTTACGTTGTACTTGAGGAAGTATAAAAGTAGTAATAGGAATAATTGGGTAGGGAGTCAAGGAGACCTTTGAGGAGACTCGCTGGTGACTGAGGGAATGGAGAAAAAAATAATTTTTACATAATAGTATGATGTTGAGAGCTGGGCATTGTTCAGAGAGCTTTATAGGCATTCTCTCTGAAATGTTCACAATGAATTCATGCATTCTTGCTATCTCACATCATTAAATGAAACATGCAGATGGATTAGTGCTGTGTTCACGATATAGACACATTCCCCAAATGTTATCTATTGTAGTTAATTCCTATCTGAAAGATGATCAAAACCCAAGGAGGAATGCTGAGCCAGAGAGTTTGCTTAACTTGTAAGTGGCATTCAAAGACAGACATACTCTGATTCCAGCTCCCATGTTCCCAAGGCCTCTCCCGTCCAGTCACGCTGTGTTCTCTCCAACACCCTGAGAAAAGTTTCAAAAGAACTGGTGAGACTTGGACACAGACACGGACCAATGCCTGTGACGTGGGAACATGGAGGGACGGGAGCCAGTGACGGAGAGGCAGGCAGTGCGGAGGGAAGGGATAAATGTGGAAGCGATTTGCTGAAGGTGGCAGGGACAAGTAGCATTAAGGGGACAGCTGGTTGCTTTGGATTGAAAGGGAAGGACAGGTCCTCAGGGAAAGATGACACTGTAGGAAGTGGAGGAGGAGCCTCAGGAATCAGATGCAAGGTCTGCTAGTGACTGAGGTCTTACCAAAAGCCAGTTACCTTCATTCTTTATTTTTCCCCCCAGAGTCTTCTGAAAACCTATCAAGATACTAACTCTTCTACTCCTAGGGGATTTAGCTCACAGAAGCCCAGAAACCCATGATTACCACATACTGCCTTAGAGAAGGCTTCCAATACAATTTTTGTTGAACGAAATGACGTTCTTGTGTGCACCTGATTTCACTTCCGTGTCCTGATTTAGCTTTGTGGTATCACCCTTCTGTAGGTCCAATGTCATCTACTTTATTATATCCCTCAGAACTCTGCTGCTACTGTGTGTGGATATGTGTGGGCTTCCTGGATGAGACAAATTCAGTTAGCCTACATTTGTGCAAACATACTGCTATTAGAATTCGAATTCTGTATACAGTTTTCTTTGCATGGTGTCCACGGCTCACAGATCTCATTGTTTCAAAGTTGCCCCTAACTCTGGTTTGCTCCCCATTTTCCAGATGTGCTTTTCACACTTTTCACACCTAGGGTTTCCCTAGGGCCAGGCTCAACTTTTTCAGGTGGGAAGTGAGCATATTAATGGCATGTGACTAAGAATCAGTGATGCTTATCCAGGAGAGGTGTTTGCTGCCAAGGACTAACACCTTCTAGTTCTCTTATAGTGGAAATGGTTGACAGCATTACAATGATGTCACCCGCTGTTAAGATCTCCTGGCCCCTGCTTATCTAGCAACTTCTCTAGAATTTGGCTCTCCATATAGCTTGCCCATGGTGCAACTCAAGTTATTTCCATTTACCCCAAAGCAAACCTTAGTGTTTGCTTTTGGAGTGGTTTTGGTTCATTTGTGAGGGGAACGTATACATGGTTTATGCTTTGGAGACTCCTGGCTGATCCCCCATTGTGGTGCTGCCAACGAGAGAGTCTATCTCTTTTCCCAGGTGGCATAAGTGGGAATCAAATCTGGATCTCCGTCACTTGAGAGTTGAATGGGGAAGATATTTTGCCTCTTGTCAGAATCTTTCTCTTTCAAATCTACAAGCAGTACTTGTCATGGACCTCTGAGTAGGTTGTAAAGGGACTAACTAGCAGGGCTTTTGCAAAGGAAAACTGTCCTCACTTCTGATGCCTTGTAATGGTTAGCAGGCTGCCCATACTGGAATTGTAGTTTTGGACAATGACCTGTACTTGAGATATAAATTCTTAGGTTTTGGAAGCTCTCTTCTGCTTTTATGATATTGTGACAAAGTGAAATATGTTAGGGCCCCTAACTGGCTCAGTTAGTGGATCATGGGACTCTTGATCTTGGTGTTCTGAGTTCGAGGCCCACATTGGGTATAGGGATTGCTTAAAGAGAAAATCTTTCAAAAACAAATAAATAAAAAACCCAAACTGAAATAGGTAACTCCTGGGTCAGCTTTTGAAAGTTTAAATCCTCCCTTATGTCTTTATCACTTGCTAACTTAGGTAATCTTTAGCATCAGATCGTAGTGTCCCACAAATACGCACTGTAACTTCAAATAATCAAGTTGTGCCAAGTAAGTATCCATTTTAAGAAATGAGCTACAGCCTGTCTGTCCTATCTCAGTTGGTGGCACAACCTTGACCCACTTAGCCCCAAACTTGTGACTTTTGTGACTCTTGTCATTCCACTTCAACCCTATCTTGCTGACTTTTAACTCCATGTTTCTGATCCTGTCTCTGCGTCTTTGTCCTTATGTCTGTTGGCCTAATGCATCTTCATTTCTTTCCTATGTCATCTAAGTAGTTTTCCTGCTTCTTGGTTTTAATACTCTTAAATCAATCCTAAAATTAAAAGTCCCTTCTTTGCTTAGAACCTTTTTGATTGCTCCCAATTTTAACTTTTTTTCTTTTAACTTCTTAGTGGGTCCCATCCATACCTCCAAAGTCACCCCAAATAGTCATACTTGAGTTCCTCAAACTTGAAATGTTACACGTGTCTTGGGTCTTTGTCCTTCAGATGCTTGGAATCACGTTCCAGACAGAAGTTGGGAAGGCTCAAACCTCTCTAACAACTCTCCCTCCCATAGGCAGATTGATCTCCTCTCTTTACCCTGTATTTTGTCTGCTTACATCTGTTTCTCCTAAAAGACACTTAAGTCTTTTCATGGCAAAGATGTGGCTTATTCTTTCTTTTTTTGTTTCCATCACTTGATAATGTTTGCTGAATTAACAGATTTAAGAACACATTACTGAATCAGTTGTCTGAACATGCTTGGGTTGTTCATTCAGACATATGTAAGAACTTTTTTAAACCTGGTGTAAATAATTATAAAAAACTAGCACTGACGTGGTGCTTATTAATAGATGCTGGGAACACATATTAACCCACAGGGTTGTGAACGCTCATAACCCTACGAAGCAAGCACAAATATGATTTACAGCTTACAGGTGAGGGGGAACTGAGGCTCAGAGGCTAAATGATCCATCTAATCGTGGCACAAGACCCAGGGTCAGTGCCCCCTGAACCTGAGCTGAACCACTGCGTTTAACCTCCACAAGTGGTGGGGGTTATCACACTGATTAGGGATTAGAACGACAGTGTATACTCCATAGAGGGTAGGGATTTTTGCTTTGCTCACTGCTGTTCTTTTGGGCTCAAAAATAGGATGCCTTGGACACGCTGAGCGACGACCCCGGTTAGGCCAGAAGCTAGCACCGCAATTAAGAGAGGGCCAAGTCATTGTCCACTGCTCCAGCTACGAATCCTAATTACACACCGTTCCCCTCGTGGGTTCCCTCAAGTTTGCTGCTTCTCTTCCTGCGAATGGGCAGCTGCCCTCCGTACTGCCCGCTTCCTCCCATCCCTTTTTCCCATCCGGCTAAGTCATCGCCGGCTCCAGGCTGCTTTCCCCGACTAGCGAGGTTTACATCCTCTGCGAGGTTCCTGCACTTTCCTTAACCCTTTCTGCTGCCGGACTGCTGGGCTCTCCCAGGCCGGCGGCTCGGTCTTATTCATCCTCCCGTCCCAGGGGACGTCTGCCGTGCCCTCCACGACGCGGACGCGGCGTGTCCGCGCACCCCTGGCCTCCCCGCAACCTGTGGCTTCCCCGCATCCGTCCTCCCCTCTCCGGGCAAAGCTTCGCGCCGACGTTCTCCGCTCTGCGGGTGGTGGACTCTCAGTTTTACGGGTCTCGTGTCCTCCAAGCGACCGATCTTTCGTGGGGGGAGGGGGCAAGCACACCGGCCCCAGATGATTGTCCGAGAATCGTCCCTTCCGAGAGCCCGAAGCGGGCGACCCCGCCAGACACGCTGCGCGTCCCGGGCCCCCGCGGGGAGCGGCTCCGCTCGGGCCGGGACACGGGAACCTGCCCCCACCCGCGCCGCGCCCCCCGCAAGCCCCCGCCCCCGCGCGCCGCCCGACCTCCGCCCCAGCGCCCGCCCCGCCGCGAGCCCGGCCGCCGCGCCGCCGCCTCACAATGGCCGGGCGCCGCCTCACCGCGCGCAGGGATCCCGGCCACGCGCGCTCCCCGCCCCCACCCGCCGCCTGCCCGGGCCCGGGCCTTCGCCCACCCTCCACGTTCCCGTCGCGGCGCCCCTGACACTGGGGAGGGAGAGGCGCAGCCAGCCGCTCTGGTCGCGGCCCCACCGTCGGCCGGACGGGGTCGCCAGGCGGTCGCCGCGCGGGGACTACTTTCTCTGCCGCGGAGGGACTACTTCGCGGAGGCATCGGCGTGGCGGCGCGCACGGCATGGCGGCGGCGGCGGCGCGCCAGAGGTAGAGGGACGCCGGCCCGCTCAGGCCTCGGCGCGGCCTACACGCTTCGCTCGCCCGCTCCCGCCCCGAGCCCGGCCATGGCGGAGCCCTCGCCCGCCCGACGTCCGGTGCCCCTCATCGAGTCGGGTAAGACGCGCCGTCCGCGCCCTCCCCGCGCCGCCCCCGGCCTCGGCCGCGGCCCCCTCCCCGCCGCCGCGCCCGCTCTTGACCCGACTCCCCGTCTTCCCGCAGAGCTGTACTTCCTCATCGCCCGGTACCTATCGGCCGGCCCGTGTCGGAGAGCCGCCCAGGTGAGTGCGGGCCCCGCGGGCGGCGGCGGCGGCGGCCCGGCCCGGCCCCGCCGCCGCCTGGGGTCGCGGGTGGAGGGCGCCGGGTGGACCCGGGTGCCCCCCGCCCCCCTAACCGCGCGTCTCGTCGGCTGCAGGTGCTGGTGCAGGAGCTGGAGCAGTACCAGGTCTGTGCTTCGCGGCGCCCGCCGCGCCCGCCCCGCCGCGTCCCCTCGTGCCCCCTCCCTACCTTGCCGGGGCCGCTCGCCCAGCTCCCCACCCCGGCCCACCCCGCCGCCCCCTGCCCGGCCCCCCGGCCCCCCGCCCGGCGGTCACTCGTGTGCGTCTCGTGCCTTTGCAGTTGCTGCCGAAGAGGTTGGACTGGGAGGGCAACGAGCACAACAGGAGCTACGAGGAATTGGTGAGGTTTTTGACATTTCCACCCCCGTGTTTCCGAGCACCCGCTCTCCGCCCCCTTGTCGGGGCTCCGGCTCTTGGGGCGAAGCGGCCGAGCTGTGCTCGGGGGCGGCCCCGGGAGAGCGGGGCTCCTCGGCAGGTTTTGTTTTGTTTTGGGGCGGCCGGGTTTGTTTTGGGAGGAAACGGCCCGGGGGCGGGGGCTGGCGGCTGGCGGGAGGTGGGGGCGACCCCGCGCCGCGGTTTGCGGTGGGGTGGGTCCCCAGGTGCTGCTGCCTCTGGTGAGTGCCGGGGGGCGCGCGCGCTCGCGGGCGGGGCTCCGGCCACTCAGCGAGCTGCTCTCACTCTTCTGTTTTCGTACCCGACTTGTAAGTCGGTCTCTGATTGGTCTTCCCTCTTTTGCCCCGCCCAGCTCCTGTAACCACTTGTTCCCTGGGAATAGAATCGTTGGTTTCTGAAAGGTGGAGAAAGGTTCCTGGGTTTAGCGTGTTTTTCTTTCCCCTCTGCAGCGTCATAAAAGCCCTGCTGCTGTGACAGTATGCCACTCCGCCAGTACTTTTGCCTCTCTAAACTGTACGCACTTGTTGAATGCCTTAGAAAACTTACTTTGATGAATTTTTGTGTTGACCTTGCTGTACGAGGCTTAGCGTTGGCCCCAGCCCTGCCGCTTCTCCGGTGGGAGCACCGTTAGCCTAGAGCACACTTTTCTTTTTTCTTTCTTTTTTTTTTTTTTTTTAAATTTAATTATTTGTCAGAGAGAGAGAGCGAGCACAGGCAGACAGAGTGGCAGGCAGAGGCAGAGGGAGAAGCAGGCTCCCTGCCGAGCAAGGAGCCCGATGTGGGACTCGATCCCAGGACGCTGGGATCATGACCTGAGCCGAAGGCAGCCGCTCAACCAACTGAGCCACCCAGGCGTCCCTAGAGCACACTTTTCATCGCCCCTTGTCAGCTCTTGAGTTGCTCTCACAGTTCTCGAATTCGGTCTGATGCACTGGATTGCCCTACGACCTAAAACATTCTTTAGGAAAATATTTTTGCCAACTCGTGTGTTAGGAGAAAGGATGTCTTGAGTTGCCAGGCTGTATCAGCATCTCGTATGAGCAAAACAACCCCTACATGATCTTGTACCACAGTTCTAATACCTGTAATAGGATTTGGTAGTAGAATATGATCACTGTTCTTGGGTTGAACGAAAGGACAAAAAATAAACAAGGGGGTTTTTCATCTGTATATCACCACTAAGTACTGCTGAGAAAGTCTGGAGAAAGGATTCTGTTTCAGTCATCAATTTTAATATTTATTGATGATGTGGTTTTTTTGAAGCAAACACTTAAAAGTGAATAGTATTTCCAAGAAAGTGAGTTCTGAAAATTCTGCATCATAACAGAATTGAACTTGTTATTTTGAATACTTAAGTCTAGGAAACGTTTTGAAGAACTATTGGACACCTTCTGGTGAGAGAAACCAGTGTTCTCAGGGAAACAGAAGAGCATTATTAACAGTGCAGTTGTGCTGTGGAGGAGATAATTATGCAAATTTTGAAGTGCTAGAACTACTGGAAAACTTTTAAAATACTACCTTTTTGGCTTTTCTGTTAGAATTGCTTAAAATCCCACTTAAAATTCTGCATAAAGTTACCCCAAAGCTCTGCGATACATTCCTGCGGTGTGGCTGTGATTCAGGTGGTCTCAACACTTGCCTTGATGAGTATGGTGGATTATCTTCTTTGTCCTTTGCCTTCCCCCGCCTCTACTCTCTCCTACAACTAAGTGACAGAAGATGAGCTTCTTGTATACGGGAGAGTTATTCTTTTGTCCGAGTATATGAGTAGTTTCTAGTTCTCCAAACTAACTCTGCTTTTTTAAAAAATTAAGCATTATTTCGGATACACTCAAATAATAATGTAATGAACCCCTTTGCCAATTTGTTACCTTTATTTTGGCTGCTGTTTGAAGTATTTCTTTTTTTTAATAAATTACCAGTGGAGGGGCACCTGGGTGGCTCAATGGGTTGAGCCTTTGCCTTCGGCTCAGGTCATGATCCCGGGGTCCTGGGATGGAGCCCCATGTCGGGCTCTCTGCTCGGCAGGGAGCCTGCTTCCTCCTCTCTCTCTGCCTGCCTGTCTGCCTACTTGTGATCTCTGTCAAATAAGTAAAATCTTTAAAAAAAAATTACCAGTGGAAATCTTCAAACATAGAAAAATAAGAGTAACGAACCATCCACTAGGTACTCATTATCAGCCTGAGTGATTAGCAAAGAATGTTGCATCTGTTAGCTCCCTCCCTTAGGCTGTATTGTTTGTTTGTTTTTTAAAAATTTTATTTATTTATTTGACAGAGATCACAAGTAGGCAGAGAGTTGAAGAGAGACGGGGGGAAGCAGGCTCCTGGTAGAAAGCCTGATGCTGGGCTGGATCCCAGGACTCTGGGATCATGACCTGAGCCTAAGGCAGAGGCTTTAACTCACTGAGCCGCCCAGGCACCCCTAGGCTGTATTGTTTTAAAGCAAATTCCAGACATTCCTTTATTTTATTGTTTTTTTTTTTAAATGTATTTATTTGTCAGAGAGAGAGGGAGAGAGGGAGAGCGAGCACAGGCAGACAGAGTGGCAGGCAGAGAGCGAGAGAGCACAGGCAGAGTGTCAGGCAGAGGCAGAGGGAGAAGCAGGCTCCCTGCCGAGCAAGGAGCCCGATGTGGGACTCAATTCCAGGACGCTGGGATCATGACCTGAGCCGAAGGCAGCCGCTTAACCAACTGAGCCACCCAGGCGTCCCTATTTTATTGGTTATTATGCTGAAGTATTTTAAAGTAAATCTAGATATTATATTTTCTCTCTCAGTTCTTTCAAGTTTATCTCCTAAAAACTGAACGACTGTTTCTTAGACTACCACAGTGCCAGTGTCACACTTAAAAACCAAAAAGTAATATTAATCTTTGGTGATATATATGTAGGTTTATTTATATATCTAGGCTAAATTTGTTTCTCCTCTTGTTGCTTGGTTTTCTTTTTATATTTAGTTCGAAGTGGGCTTCAGGCAAGGTCCATGTGTTGTACTGAAATTATTTTCCATCTCTTTTTTTTTTTTTTTTTTTTTTAAGATTTTATTTATTTATTTGACAGAGATCACAAGTAAGCAGAGAGGCAGGCAGAGAGGGGGAAGCAGGTTCCCCGACGAGCAGAGAGCCCGATGCGGGGCTCGATCCCAGGACCCTGAGATCATGACCTGAGCCGAAGGCAGAGGCTTAACCCACTGAGCCACCCAGGCACCCCACCATCTCTTTAATAATTTTTTCTCCTGTACCATTGATTTTCTGAAGACGCCTGAGTTGGTCAGTCTGTAAAATGTTTCACTTTTGAGTTTTGTCTGATAGTTCCCTTGTGGTGTCTGTTTCCCTGTGTTGTTAAATTTATTCCTTTTTTTTCAGTAGTCCTTATTCTTGATCAGAGCCATCTGGGGAGCTTTATAAAATCTGGATACTCAGGCCATGTCTCACTCCAGTTAAATCAGAATTTTTGTGTTGGGAGTGGACATTGCTAGTTTTTGAAACCTTACAGGTGATTCCAGTGTCACTGCTTACAAAGTTACAGTTTATCCTAGACTTGGACTGTGTTGTCACTCCCAACATGTATTTTGGAAGCAAGAGTATTTTTGATATTTCTTGAGAGAATTGAGACTACTTATCTGCATTAGCACTTGGGCCTGTGAATTTGTAAAATGTAATTGGGGTGTTCATGATTTATAGGTGGTGAACATGAAAGAGGAAGAAGGAAATGGAACTGTAGAATGGGGCACAGGAGTGAGAAAGGACCTAATTTGTAAAGGAGGAGCATGTTTAAATAAGGCAAACGTGATTGGATAGACTTAGTAGTTGAGTAACATGCCATTGTAGGCCACTGTCTTCCTTAACCAGTAAATGAAATCAGAAAATCCTTACATTAGAGCCTGTTGTTAGAGTATTTATTGTCATTATGCTTTTTCTTTTAAATGTTTAGTAGGCGGACGCCTGGGTGGCTCAGTTGGTTAAGCAGCTGCCTTGGCTCAGGTCATGATCCCAGCATCCTGGGATCGAGTCCCACATCTCCCACATCGGGGCTCCTTGCTCGGCAGGGAGCCTGCTTCTCCCTCTGCCTCCGTCTGCCAGTGCGCGCTCTCTCTCTCTCTCTTACAAATAAATAAAATCTTAAAAAAAAGTAAACGTTTAGTAGGCCTTTAAGGAAAAGACTCAAAGTTATTTATATAGAAATACGAAGTGTATTAGAGTTGTAAATAGTCATTTTTCTTAAATCTTTAAATTGTTACAAATTTTATAGATTCAGTAGTATTTCTAGAAACAAGTATATTTTATTTTTTATTGACTTAATTTGCAATAAGAATTTAATCTTAAGATATTTAACATCACTTAATTGTCTTATTAAATTTCCTTGAGTATTTCATACTGTATTACAAATATATGATTATTTCAGCCACCACAAGATTGCAAACTTCGTCGTATCTAATATTTCTAAAAGTTAACTTTTTTTTTTTTTTTTAAAGATTTTATTTATTTGACAGCAAGAGACACAGCGAGAGAGGGAACACAAGCAAGGGAAGTGTGAGAGGGAGAAGCGGGCTTCCTGCTGAGCAGGGAGCCTGATGTGGGGCTCAGATCCCAGGACCCTGGGATCATGACCTGAGCCAAAGGCAGACACTTAGTGGCTGAGCCACCCAGGCACCCCTAAAAGTTAACACTTGTAAATATATTTTGAATTCATTATCATGAATTACTCTTTTTATTCTGCCAAATATTAAAAATAGTTTAGTCATTACAAAACCCCTTACTATATCAGAATAACTAATTTGCACAAATGTATCAGTGCATTTTTCTATTTCTTGTGTCTTATTTGTCCATCTCCCTCAGTTATGAATTAACTGCCCAAACCAAGGGGGAGAGCAGTATTACTGTTGTGAGCTCCCTACTAGATTAAGGAATCCAGTTATGGTAGATTACAAACCAAGATTTAGAATTTGGGTGCACTGTTAGACTCTACTTGAGGGTTCAGTTGAGCCTTTTTTGTAGCAAGGCTACTTATTTACCCATTTCAAGCAAAAATAACTTTGTATTGGATAATTGTATTGCAACTGACTCCATTTTAATTGTAGGATACTGACACAACTAATTAATTTCTGTCTGAATTCTGCATTTCCTTTGTAGTTGACTATAGAGATCTATTGTTCTATAGGTATTTCATTGATAATTTGGGATCCCTTAATGATCATGGCAGTATGATGACAAGTTACAGTCCAGCAATATGGTGGTATAGAAATTAGAAACTTGGATTTTTGTGTCAGGCATCTGGGCTATAATCCTGACTTGTGCTGCTTTCTAGATGTTCTAATCTCTACCTGAGTTTGTTTGTTTCTTCTTCTTTTTTTTTTTTTTTTAATTTATTTGTTTGACAGAGACAGCAAGAGAGGGAACACAAGCTGGGGGAGTGGGTGAGAAAGAAGCAGGCCTCCTGCCAAGCAGGGAGCCCGATGTGGGGCTCGATCACAGGACCCTGGGATCCTGACCCAAGCCAAAGGCAAGACGCTTAACGACTCAGCCACCCAGGCACCCCATCTACCTGAATTTCTTAATCTTTGTAACAAAGATAACAGTAATTTATTTTTTCAGATTTTATTTATTTCTTTGATAGAGATACAGAGCCTGAGCAGGGGGGGAGAGGGAGAAGCGGACTCCCCAGTGAGCTGGGAGTCCAACGCTGGGCTTGATCCCAGGACTAGATCATTACCTCATCTGAAGGCAGATATTTAACCAACTGGGCCACCCAGGCACCCCAGAGATAATAGTAATTTTATCAAAGCATTGTTGTAAACATGGGGAAAAAAATGGCTTACAATGCCTGGCATGCAGTAGTGATCAGCACTTACAAGTAGCAACATTGGTAGGATGAAAAGTCCTAATTGAGTAGACTTCCCCTTTGCTTCATTTATATTTGTAGTGTCTAAATGAGGTAACAAAATATGGTCTCTGTTGGCCCTTAGGTCTGAATGAATCATACCTGGTATTTACCCATTTATGGATGAACACATTGTGGGATGGGGAACTCTAGTGGTAATGATAGTGGTATTGTTACCTATGAGTCACTTAGCCTTGACTGTGCTATTTTATTTACATAAGCTCTCCACGAAGCGTAGGGCTTGAATTCAGTATCCTGAGATCGAGAGCATGCTCTACCAAGAGCTTGCCAGGCACCCCAGCTGTACTGCTTTGAAAGAGGATAGTTATTGATTACCTTGTTTTCAGAGACTCTCCTAATCATAACAGTTATTTGCAGGGGACAAAAGTCATGTGAATTTTTTTCCTTTCACATTGTCTAATTCTTTGCAGATTTTTGCCATTTGGCAAATTAATTTTTCAGTTTTAGGTTCATAGCAAAATTGAGCAGATGATAGAGATCTCCCATCTCCCCTTGTCCCCTTTAAGTGCACAGCCTCCCTCATTTTCCGCATCCCCCAGAATGGTACATCTTGCTGCGGTGGATGAACCTGTATTGACCCACCATAATCACCCAAGTCCATAGTTGACATTAGAGTTCTCTTATATTTACAGTGTGTACTCTTGCTGTTGTGTGTTTTGTGGGTTTAGACAAATGACACATACCCACTAATGCAGTATCATATAGACACTGCCCTAAAACGCCTGTGCTCTGCCTGATTGTCCTTCCCTCCCTCCTAGCCGCTGATCTTTCTCCCGTTTCCATAGTTTTGCCTTTTCCAGAATTTGACCTTTTTTTAAAAATTAGGAAGTGTTATCTCATAACTTTTCACCTCAAAGTCTGACTTGGCCTTAGTACAGCCAGCCCTGTTTTCTCTCTGTTACTGATGGCATAGTGCGTCTTTTTTTGTCCTTTTACTTGTAGTAAAGCAAATATTTTTCCATGTTCTTATTTTCTAAGTATGTCTCCTGTAAACAGCATATAGTTTTATTATTCAGTCTCCTACTTGGAGTCTTTAAGTAATATAAATACTTAAAATTGTGTTAAGTCTACCAGGTATCTTTTATATATGTTCCTATCTCTTTATTTTTCTTCTATTTTGGGTTAATTTTTATACTGTTCTTTCTTTTTAGGTATTATATCCTTTTATTATTATTTTAGTGGTTACCTTGGAAGTTACAATATGCATTGGCCATTTACGTTAGTTACTTTACCACTTCCCAGATAAATGAAATTAAAACTTAATTCTTACCCTCCTGTCCTTTGGGCAATTATCATATTTTACTTTTATTTTATTTTTATTTATTTTAAAGATTTTATTTATTTATTTGACAGAGATCACAAGTAGGCAGAGAGGCAGGCAGAGAGAGAGGAAGGGAAGCAGGCTCCCTGCTGAGCAGAGAGCCCGATGCGATGCGGGGCTCGATCCCAGGACCCTGGGATCATGACCTGAGCCAAAGGCAGAGGCTTTAACCCACTGAGCCAGCCAGGTGCCCATATTTTACTTTTACATATGTTATAAATTTTTCCAAATGTTACTGCTGTTTTAAAGTGAATACTTGGGGCGCCTGGGTCGCTCGGTTGTTAAATGTCTGCCTTTGGCTCAGGTTAGAGTCCTAGGGTCCTGGGATCGAGCCCCACATTGGTCTCCCTGCTTGGCGGGAGGCCTGCTTCTCTCACTCCCCCTGCTTATGTTCCCTCTCTCACTCTCTCTCTGTCAAGTAAATAAATCTTAAAAAAGAAAATAAAGTGAATACTCATTTGCTTACCCACTGTCTACCTTTTTTTGGTATTTTCAGTTCCTTCCTATTTTCCCATGTGTTTTATCTGTGGTTATTTTTCTTCAGTCTGGACAACTTACTCCGTTATTTCTTTTAATGAGGTTTTTTTGGCAATGGCTTTGGTTTTCCTTTTTGCTTATTTTTTTTGGTTTGAAACATTTTTGTTTTGTCTTTGTTTTTAGCAGTTGTTTTAAAGGTGAAATTCTGGTTGGTGCTTTTTTCTTTTTTTCCCCTTCCCTTTCAGTACGTTAATATTGAAAAATTGGCAGTCTTACTGTTTCTCCTTTCAAGATAATGCTTTTTTTCTGACGGCTTTTTAAATTTTCATTTTGTTTTTGATGTTCAGCAGTTTTACTGTGATGTGTTACAGTTATCTATTCCTGCATGACAGGTTACCCCAAAACTTAGTGGTTCAAAACAGTGCCGGTTTATTATTATTCCAGAGTTTCTGTAAACGAGAAGTTCAGGTGCACCTGAGCTGATAGCAAGGTTGCAGTCCAGGTGTTGGCTAGGTCTGAGGTTTCAGCTGAAGACTTGACTTAGAAGGGTCTGTTTGCAGTGGTACCGGGTTTTTGGCTAGATTTAGTTGTCAGGTTGTAGGACTGAGGAGTCTCGGTTCTAGTTGTCTATTGGCTGCCCTAAGTTCCTTGCCGCTTGTCTGTCCAAAAAGGCAGCTGGCATCATCAAAAGCTGAAAGCTGACTAGGGGATAATAGTCTGCTAGTAAGACAGAAATCACAGTTTTTTGTAATCTAATAATGGACGTGGTATTCCCTCAGTGTTTAGTGTGTTCTGTTGGTTAGAAGTACCTTACTCAAGGGGAAGGGATTTGGGATTTCACCAGGTTGTCAGTACCAGTAGGTGGGGATCATTGGAGGCCACATCAGAAGTTGCCTACTACATGCACCTAAATGAATAGATTTCTTTGCATTTACTCTGAGGTTCAAGCCTCTTGAATCTGTGGGATATCAAATTGTCTAATGTGTAATTAAAATCCTAAATGGAAAGGATGGAAGAATGGGACAGAAGAAATACTTTGAGGAGATAATGGCTGAGCATTTTCAACCTCTAGGCCTTCTCTGGGTCCACTGTTCACTACTGCCTCTCTTGATCATGGGTCACATTTGGCTTTGTGTATCCCATCATCTTTTGAAGTATGCTGGGCCATTTTGTATTAAAGAGTAGAGACTGAGGTAATACAATTAGCCCCAGTAAAGGATGCACCCTTTTTCTCTCACAGTCTTAAGGTGAGGAGCTGGGTGCATCTGATTTGTGTCCTGTCTGGTGGTTTCTGGGTTCTGTTGAGCCGTAGTTGGTTTGCTTCATCCCTAGCTTCATGTAGCTTAAGGACTGGATCAGGACTTTACCTTCCAGCAGAGTTTGGGGTTTGGGCCCCAGTGAGATTCCTTAGTGAGCGAGTGAGCCCTCTTGCTCTTTTTTTAAGTAGGCTTTGCATTCAATATTGAGCTCAACACAGGGTTGGAACTCCCCGGAGAAGCCTATATTTTATAGCCTGGCTCCCAGCTTCCCCAAACATTGAAAGAGCTTGCTCTGTTTTCTAGCCCAGTTGCCAGCGTTTTGGTTGCTGAGATCTCTTTGCTCTCCAGTTGGGCCCTTGGCTTTCTAGTCTCTTTTCCTACCCCGAGCCTTCAGAGGGCCTCTGGAGTGCCCTTGTAGTGGACTGGGTCTTCCCCAGCTGCTCTGCATCCCATTTTGGGGCCTGTGCAGTTGGGTGAAGGCCCGTGGGGAGGATTGGGGTGGTGTAGACATTCCCTGACTTAGGGCCATCGGCATTCTCATCAGGCAACAGACATGCCAGCCCACAGGTGACTGTGAAGTTTAAAAGCTTGGCAGGTTTTTCCTTGTTCTCATCTGTGGTCAGTTTTTCCTGCCTCCCTGCTAAGGGTGAAAGCAGCTGTGAATCTTTCTGGTCACAGAAGGACTCAGCAGTTTCTGGGGTGTAGTTGATGTCAACTTGTTTTCTCAGCTCTGTGATGGGTTTAAAAATTATTTTCAAGCTAGACCAACCTGTTCTCATTGTTAAAGTGAGCGGTAGCTAGCCTCACATACTCTCTCCTTTTAATAGTTGAAATAAATGACTACTTTCAACGTAACGGAATTATGTGGGACATGTAACTGTCTGCAGTCCTCTGTGGGTATACTTCAGTTGTGCTTCCTGGCACATCGTCGGCTCTCTCTGTTCATTGAAAGAATTCATGTGGGTGGCTTAATGCTTAGTATGTTTTCCTGTTGAGAACCAGTCATCACCAGTTTGGTTACTAAATGATTTTTTTCTATGATTTTTGATTTCTTCAGATCTCTGAGTCGTGTGCTTCATTTGTAGGTCAGAGCAGCGTTCAGCACTGGAATGGCTGTGAGATACATGAAAGTTGTACATTCCCTCCCCCTTTTTTTAAGTTCCTTAGGCCATTTCATTAGGAAGGTACAAAGTAGAATCTTACAGTGATATTGACACTCTTTCCTTTATTATGTAGAAATGTGAAAGTGACATTTTGAACACAAAACTTTTGTGTTACAGTTAGGTAATAACCATAGCAGTGCGGGATGAATTCTGAGTGCAGTATTCAGGATTTGGTGGAGACTTTGCTTGTTATTGTAATGGGGTAGGTGAATGAGATTTGGATGGGGGGCTCTTAACTACTTAGAAGAAATTCTCTGTGTTGATTTTAATCAGTCTGCATGTATTTGGCTTTAAATACTTCTAGGGGCCACTTTGACTCTAAACCTCTTCAGACATTCCTTGATTATCTTGTTACTTGGCATTTTTATTAGGATGCAGTAGAGCTGATTGCAGGGATCCAGAGATGCTGGAGAGTTGTGAACTAGACAACCAGGGTTCTTATTTTTAGCTTTGCCATTTCTTAGATCTTTGCTTCTGGGCAAGTTATTTAATGCCCGTGCCTATGTTTTCTCATCTGTAAAATGCAGAGGAGTAGTTTGGGGATATAGGAAGTTAGTCTGTGTGTGTGAAGTACTTAGAACAGTGTCAGGTAGAAATCACTGTGTACATGTTAGCTATTATCATTAAGGTAGTGAAGAGTTAAATTAGTCAAAACCTTAAAAGACTTAGGACGTGTACCTTGTGCATTGTAAGTGTGCAGTTTTTTGTTTTTTTTTTTAAAGATTTTATTTATTTATTTGACAGAGAGACATAGCGAAGAGCAAGAGAGGGAACACAAGCAGGGGAAATGGGAGAGGGAGAAGCAGGCTTCCCGCTGAGCAAGGAGCCCCAATTCAGGGCTTGATCCCAGGACCCTCGGATCATGACCTGAGCCCAGATGCTTAATGGCTGAGCCACCCACACGCTCCCCCCACGCCCATAAGTGTGCAGTATTATCTATTCTTTTTGCAAATGTGGAATCTGAAGTTCTAGAAAGTACCTTGTCCAAGGTCCCATAACTAGTTAGGTGGAGCTAGCTTGTACTTTTAACCACATTGCCTGAGGGTCAGGAAGAGTCTACTACCCCCTTACTCAAGTACCTGTTAGTTAAACTACCATTTGTATATTTCAGGCTGGATTCCACATTGAGAAGCTTGTTGGAGAAAGACCTTGTAGGAGACCCCCAGTGTAAAGCCTATATTTTGCCGATATTAAATTTTGCCCATATTTATATGTAAAATGTTTGAGGATCTTGGTAGTGGTCTTTATTGGGAAGGGGGTATCTGAAAATCGATGTAATTTGTTCATTAGTCTTTTCTATGTAATCTGACCAAAAGTGTCCTAATAATAAAATTGCTTTTTATTGTAGGATATTTAGAAAATGCAAAAAGCAAAGAAAAAATAGAAAAATCATGAAAACGAGAGGTGATCATTTTTCTTGATGTGTATACTCTAACAAAAATAGGGTCTTTTTTTTTTTTTTTTCTTTTTTTCTTTTTTTTTTTTTGAGAGCACATGAGAGCAAGAGGTGGGGTAGGGCAGAAGAAGAGGGAGAAGCAGGCTCCTTCCTCACTGAGCAGGGAGCCGGGCCCTACGGGGTATAGGGGACGCTCCATCCTGGGACCTGGCATCATGACCTGAGCTGCAGGCAGATGCTTTACCTACTCAGCCATCCCGGTGCCCCCCAAAATAGGATCTTTAAAAAGATAATATTTTGAGAATTCCTTTCCATTTCTCTAGATAATTTTACCTAACCTTCTGTTTGTTGGGCATTTGGTTGGCTTCTAGGTTTTTTTCTATTAGTGATTCTATGAATACCAAAGTAATATTTACATGTTCTATAATTGTCACTTGTCATAAATTTCTAGAAACTTAACCGTTGAGTAAAATGGTTTTTTTTTTTTTTAAGTTTGTTTATTTATATATAAATATGAGCTCTACACCCACAGTGGGGCACGAAGTCATGACTGGGAGACCTACAGTTCCAAGCTCTTCTGACTGACCCAGCCAGGCGTCCCTCAGTAGTTAATGTTTGAGTCATTTTTTGCCAAGTACTGCTCAAAAGTTGAGGTTTACTGTATAATTTCGTTTACTTTTAGCAATCCCGTTACTTTGTCTGTATTGTGAATTCTTGTTTGAGGTGAAACTGGAAGGGATAAGTAACTTCAGTGAGGTAATATTCGTAAGGGGTAGACCCAGCAGCACGCCCACTTTGTGTGATAGTCATTCAGGAATGTAGGATGCATTTATTCAGTAAATGAAAGCCTGTTGTATTCAAGGTTCCAGGGAGGCCAGTGTGGATGAGCTGGATAAAGCTCCTGGTTTCCTGGGGCTTTACACTCTAGGGGTAACTAGAAGTAGCAGGCAAGTTACTGTAATACATATTCACGTAGGTGAAAGGGATTGGGAAGGGTGGTGGGGAGGGACAGCTTTTGTCCATGGGGTGACATATGGCTTGAAGGATGAAGAAGGAAGTGAAGCCATGAGAAGTTCAGAGGAAAGAGTGGTTGCATTCAGTCTTAAAACCTGCATAGCTCTTTGCCACATCTACTGCGAGAATGAAGACCATTGTCAGCAGTCAGACTGTTGACATTTCCGAAGATGTCAGCATCACTCTAAATGACGCAGTGTTACTATGAAGGGCCCCAGGGGAACCCTGAGAAGAGACTTCAGTCACATCAATATAGAACTCAGTCTCCTTGGAAGAAAAAAAGGCTCCGAGTTGACGGCTGGTAGGAATGAGAGCAGAGTTGTCTACTGTCCGTGCTCTCTGTAGTTGTGCGCACGAGGTGATCAAGGGCATCATTACACTGGGCTTCCTTTACAAGACGTCGGTGTATGCTCCCTTCCCCGGCAGCGTTGTTGTTCAGGAGAACAGTTCTCTTGTGGAAATCTGAAATTTCTTGAGTGAAAAATACACCCATCTGTGGGTTTGGATAAGGCTAGGTATTGCTTGGTCTGTATTTCAAGCCAAGGAAGATGAGTTAATTCTTGAAGGAAAGGACATTGACCTTGTATCAAATTCAGTTGCTTTGATTCAGTAAGTGATTGAGCAAGCCACAGCCTGTAAAAACAAGGACATCAGAGCATTTTGGGATGTTATCTGTGTTTCTGAAAAAGGAACAGTTGAGCAGGCTGATGAATAAGATTTAAGTTGTCTAGCTACAGAAACAAGATACCAGATGATTTTTCAGCCTTATTTATGATATTTTAAAGATGTAGAGATGTAATAAAAGTGCTGATATGGGGCTTTTTCTTAAACCAGTAATCCTTCCTAACTATTTGGCAATTAAACCATTGTAGAAGTAAAAAAACAAAGACACAATCCTTCATAAGGATTGTGACTCAGCGGTTAACATGCTTAAGACTTTTTTTTAAAGGAAGTTTGTTCTGCAGCTGTTGATAATTTATCTTTTCTGAATTGCCTTTTTATATCTTACCTGCTTGTCTACTTCTGTCTTAACATTTTGTAAGAATTCTTCATCTCTCTAGGTTCCTTTAGTTAGGCATGTGTTGTAGGTCCCTGTCCTAGCTTGCAGGCTGCTAGTTTAGTTTTGTTGGGAGCTTTTTTTGGAGGTTTTTTTTTGTTTTTTTTTTTTTAACAGAGGTTTAAGAGTTTTTACTTTGGTTACATCTGTTAATCTTCATTTTGTTTTTAGGATTGTCCTTAAAGCACTTCTGCACCCAAAGATTAATATTATAAAAGGTGGTATTATGTATCTATTCATTGTTATTTTTTCTAGTCCATTTGTAGTTCCTTTGTAATGTCTTCATGTTCAGTTGATTTGAGCATATGGTTGGTGTGAGGTATGAATCTAGCTTTTTCCAATCTTCCAGTTTGCAAGTACCATTTGAGTCTTCTGTCCTTTCTCTACAGGGACTGTGGTCATCATTATGTACTGTATTCTTGCTGACTTTTTTTTTTTTTTAATTTATTTGACAGAGATCACACGCACAGCGTGCGCACATGCGGGGGAGCAGTAGCAGAGGGAGAGGGAAAAATGGGCTCCCCGCTGAGCATGGAGCCTGATGTGGGGCTCAATCCCAGGACCCTGGGATCGTGTCCTGAGCCAAAGGCAGACGCTTAACCGTCTAAACCACCCAAGCGCCCTTTGCTGACTTTCATCTAGACCTTCTTCTCCATTCCTGTAACATTGTATACTATGTTAGTGATCAGATTTATAATACATTTCTTATTAAAATGATTTATCAAATTCCCTTTGCTCAGGATTTTAGCTCAAAAAGAAGATGATCCTTAAATACACAGTGTTCTGCTTTCAGCCAGTTAGGTAGGAATTGTTTCTGAACTGTAACTTGAACCAGTAGTTGTGCAGCTCTGGATCCTTTCTGGCTTGTTACTCGTTTGGGGACTAATATTTCTATTCTGAATAGAGCCTAAACTGTATTAAGAATTGTTTCCTACACTGCAGGATTCTGCAGCCGAACGTAGAATCGCATTAAGTACACGGCTTTTATTTGACTCTGTAAGCTCATTTTGTTTGTGTTGAGTTTTATGAATTTGGTTTCAAGACATAGCTAAGATGAATAGGTTTTATTTCTGTTGGTCTTTTGGAATATGGCAGACTTCTTGATGAAGTGATAAACTAAGTCCGGCTAGAAGACACTAATATTGAAAACTATGATCTTTGTTCATGTGGCTGAAATTGTTACTTGACCAGCACATCACTAGTTCATATCTTCTGTAGTCTGTAGCGTGTTTAAAACTCCTACATTTTTTAAATGTCCTGCCTCTTCTTCTTTAATACATCTTGTGAAATAAGAAAAAAAGAGGGTTGACTTTTTAGGGCATATTTGTCTCTTCCTTAACTTCCATGTAGAACCCAGACTTTGATTAATCTTCATACAGGTTCATCTTAATTAGGTCTTGCTTAGAAAATTCAATTATTTTCATATGTTACAACAGAATAATCTCAAGTTCAGTGGTGTCTTTTCAGAAGTCAGCTGATTTATGGATAAAGCCCCTGATTAGTTTGCCTTTTGTATTTTATTCCTTTCAGATGATCTTACTTGCTATTGAGATGGTCAGTCAGAGCTCTCCCTATCAAGAATATCAGAAATCTTAGATATTCTTCTTATGAATAATTTGTAATTTGGAAAAGCTTTTATAGGCTAGAAATAGGGCTCACTGTTTTGCTAAGGGAAGAAGAAAATGATATTAATAGGTTACACAGAAATACTAACTAAGGATATGTCCTCGTTTAGTATTGGCTAAAGCATGAATAGCATTTTCCAGGCAAGCCTCACTTTATGGGATGGCTGGTGGATGACTTATTCTCAGATTTTCAGGTTGGTGGGCAGCACTGGTAGGATTGTTGTGATTGCATAGCACATGATAGAAGGCTTATGGGATGCTTTCCTTGCTTAGAAGCAGTGGCCTAAATAATAAAGTTATAACGAGATCTTATAAGACTGTAGAGGAATTGATACAATGATTTAATGGTGTCATTAAGGCCTTAGTCTCTATCTTTTTGATTGGGGACATTGATGTTTTGGCTTTTTTCTCCTTAAACTCTTACGGTTGCTGACAAATCCTAGAAATGATAGGAAGAGAGGGTTCTTTTATTAGGAGAAGAGACTTTCTGGGGCAGGGCTTGCTATCCTAGAAATGCTGGGAGGGAAGGGTTTTTTTTATTAGGGAGGAGAATTTTTCCAGGAACGTTCCCTTGTCCCAGAAAGTTTCTTCTCCATTTCTTTGGGCAGGAATACATCACATGGCCTCCTGGTTACAAAAGGAGCATCCTGTCCAAGTGGGGGAGATAGTGGCTATAAAGGTGAGCAAAGCCATTCTCCTCCGGGAAGCTCAAACTAGGTGTCTTTCCTGAATTAAAATCAGTGCTTTTGAGTGAAGGATTTTTGTGCCAACACTAGACCATTTCTCTGCCTATGTCCTTTTTTATAAACTAAGGTTAAGCTTTTTTCCCCTCTTACATCTATAGCAATATTTATCTTGCCATTGACTATTAAACTTGCATTTCTTTATAAAGCTTAGAAGAGAGGCCAAGAACTTCCGTGGCATCAGAGGCTGAGGAGAATTACTTATGGAAGGCATCCATGTTTTTGTATTCTGTATCAAAGACTGTATTGTCACATCTTGTTTCATTGTGGTACTGTGTGCCCATTATATAGGAGTTGTGATGTGATGTGGTAGTTCACTTATGTTTTTCCTCTAAGGTTTCTAGATGTAGTTTAATGGAGGGAAAGCTAAAGGTTAGATTACGTACATATTAAAGATACTAAACATTCATTCTAGACCTGATTATAGCATCCCAAACTTAACAGAAAAAGCTACTTTCTCCCATAACTTTCCAATTCGACCCATTATCTAGACTCTGCTTCCACTTTATAGCTGCTGCCCTCGGCTTGAAGAGGCTCATGCTCACAGTTTTATTTGGTGATAGTGACAGTAACACATGATCCTAGGATTATGGCTTATGAACTCTTTGAGACTGACTGGCTACAAAAATAAGATGAGACTGACTGTGGCTACAAGAAAGACTTGATGTTGGAAGGAACTTCGTTCTGAGAACATTGTAAAACTGCCTTACTCATTGAAGTCACTGGTAGAGATTATTACCAGCCTGTGGAGGACTTGAAAATACTAATGTAACATTATTTATCGTTGGTCTTTATGATACTAAGTTTTAATAATAATCAAGAACCATTTTCTTTTTTAAAAACATAATTTGAGAGTGAGAGTGCATGTGCACACAAGCAGGGGGAGGGGCAGCGGTAGAGGGAAAAAAATCTCAAGCAGACTTCATGCTGAGTGTGGAGCCCAACGTGGGGCTGGATCTCACCAGGCTGAGATCCTGACCTGAGCCGAAGTCAGGAGTCAGTTAATGCTTAACTGACTGAGATGCCCAGGTGTCCCTTGTTTTTGTGTTTTGAGATTTTCTCTTTAAGCAGTCTCTACACCCGGTGTGAGGCTCACACTCACAACCATTTTCTGTTCATTTTTGTTGTTTGTATTAGGACTAGAACCACCATACTTTCCATAACCTTGTATAAACCTTGTTTTATACAAAAATAGGTTAACAAGCCTCCTCCCCCTCCATCTTTCATGGTTATGCTGGAATCCTCAGAAATGCAGTGAATCTAATTTTCTTTATGGGATTACAGCCGTTGCATGGAATCCATGTTCCTGCAACACCCGGACTTCGTCTAAGTACACATGCCTATGTCGAAGCGTCCTGTTACTTTAATGAACCGTTTTATTGCTGCTTCAACTCAGGCAGCGAATATAATCTAGAAAGTTCCCCTTCTCGATCATTTAAGAGATAAAATAAGACCATGTCTAGCACTTGGAAGCACTCTGTTTAAAATTTTCTGTCTGTAACTTTTCTATTAGAGAATTTATTTTTAGCCTTGTCTGTTATAGCTTGTCTTCAGGTGTAAATCTCCACTCAGGACACAGGCTTGGTTGTGTAACCCCAAAACTTAAAGCCAAGCATATCTTATCTATCCCACCTGGTTAGTAGGTTAGTAGAAATCTTACAACTATTAGAGTAATTTTCTGCCTTACAGAAGCCATGTTGCCATTGCCCAGAGTGTTTTTGTCTTTCTTAAGCTTTTTAGATAGGTTATTTAGGTGGATCAGTGCAAGTTACTTCAGTGGGGGTTTTGTTTTCAGATTTGCATCACTGACAAATTCTTAGATCTGTAATTTTCTTGGCCCTGTTGTAATTGCCTTCTAGTTCCTCCTGTCTCTTCCCTCCTGTGATGAGCTCATTATCTACAACAGTTTTTGGGCTTTCACATGCGATACTTTGAAGCACAGAGTGCTAATTAGTATTAAGGAACACTTTGATGTCTGTCTGAGCTTTGATAGGCCTTTTGGAGTATTGCTGTGGGATAATCTGTCAGGGGAGGAAACAAAAATCAGGTTGAAAAGTTGAAGATATTTTATTTAGCCTCTTCTGTCACAAGGGCTTACGAACAAAAATTTTAAATATTCTGTTTATTTGAGAGAAAAAGAGAGAGTGGGGGAAGTGGGAGGGTCAGAGAGAGAGGGAGAGAATCTCAAGCAGACTCCATGCTGAGCATAGAGTCCTATGTGGGGCTCGATCTCACAACCCTAAGGTCATGAACTGAGCTGAAATCAAGAGTCGGACACTCAACTGACGGAGCCACCCTTGTACCCCACAACAACTTTTTATTGAATCTGGGCTTATTTTATATTTGAATTAATGTATAAGAATCAAAAGTGAGATCTTGAACTATGTTTCACATTTTCTTTGGAGCAGGGTTTCTCAGGGAGCTTGAAAAAGTGTATGGGGCACTGTTGGTGTCAGAGTGGCATGGAGAATACTGTTGGCAATGATGGAAGGGAGCCGGGGCGCTGTGTGCCCTGCATGTACAGATAGTCCTGTGCAGTGATGATTTTTGTCTTTCCTCAAATGTTGGTAACGTCACCATTGAGAGACCTCATCTCATGATTGAGGAACCTTAACACAGCATTAAAATTTGTGATATACATTCAAACCAGGTAACATTAGGCATCTTTAGAAGTTAAACTTACACAGTATCTTCTGTGTTTTTAATTTTTTGAAATAAATATGACCTAAAGTAAACTGCATGCATATTTATAAAGGTTCAGGTTGATGAATATGGATGTGTGTTAATACTGATGAACCCATCACATGAAGATAGTGAACATTTCTGTCACACCCCAGAATGTCTTCTTCCCCTCTGTCATCCCTCCTGCTTTTCTTTTCTCCCTGTTCCCAGGGAGATCTGCTTTCTGTCATGATATATTAATGTGCATTTTCTAGAATTTTATGTTAAATAAAATCATACAGGTTGTGCTTTTTTTTCTGGGTCTTTCAGCGTAATTATTTTGAGACTTCATCTCCTTGTGTGTTACTAATGGTTCATTTAAAAATTTCATAAAATTTAAATTCAATATAATTAACCTGTAGTGTATCATTAGTTTCAGAGGTAGAGTTCAGTGATTCATCAATTGCATACAACATCCAGTGCTCATTCCGTCACATGCCCTCCTCAATGCTCGTCACCCAGTTACCCGCTCCACCACCCACTACCCCTCCAGCAACGCTGTCTATTTCCTAGAGTTTAGCATCTCTTCTGGCTTCCCTCTCTGTTTTGGTCTTAATTTTATTTTTCCTTCTTTCCCTCTATGTTCATCTGTTTTGTTTCTTAAATTTTACATATGAGTGAAATCAAATGGTATTTGTCTTTCTTTGACTTATTTCACTATTACAGTTCCATCCATGTCAGTGCAAATGGCAAGATTTTGTTATTTTTGATGGCTGAGTAGTATTCCTGTGTGTGTGTGTGTGTGTGTGTGTGTGTGTGTGTGAGAGAGAGAGAGAGAGAGAGAGGTCTGTTCAAATCTTTGCCTGTTTTTAAAAATTAAGGTTTTTTTAAATAATTGAGTTTTGAGAGTTTTTTATATTCTAGATACAAGTACTTTAGCAGAGATATGCTTTGTAGACACTTTCTTTCAGTCTATGGGTTCTCTTTTTTTTTTTTTTTTTTTTTAAAGATTTTATTTATTTTTTTGTCAGAGAGAGTGAGCACAGGCAGACAGAGTGGCAGGCAGAGGCAGAGGGAGAAGCAGGCTCCCTGCTGAGCAAGGAGCCCGATGTGGGACTCGATCCCAGGACGCTGGGATCAGGACCTGAGCCGAAGGCAGCCGCTTAACCAACTGAGCCACCCAGGTGTCTATGGGTTCTCTTTTCATGCTTTGAACAGCGCCTTTTGAAAAACCAGAAGCTGTTAGTTTTGATGAAGCCTATCTGTTGGTTTTTGTGTGGATTGTATTTTTGTTGTCTCTAGAGATCTCTAACACCAGGTCTTAAAGATTTTCTCTAGTGATCTCTGTGATAAGTTTTGCAGTTTTAGATTATGCATTTAGATTTGTGATCTGTCTTGAGTTAATTTTTGTTTATGGTGTGAGGTATGGATCAAAGCTGATTAAAAAAATTTTTTTTTTTGGCAAATGGATATCCAGTTGTTCTAGCTGTTTGTTGAAAAGATTATCTTTTGCCCTTTGTGCTTTTGTTAAAAATCAGTTGTCCTTACATAATGATTCCTGTATGTCGGTATTATTTTCATACATCAATTTTGTTTTTTAAAAACTGTTCAGGCGGGGCACTGTGGGTGCCTGGGTGGCTCAGTGGGTTAAAGCCTCTGCCTTCGGCTCGGGTCATTATCCCGGGGTCCTGGGATCGAGCCCCGCGTCGGGCTCTTTGCTTGGCGGGGAGCCTGTTTCCTCCTCTCTCTCTGCCTGCCTCTCTGCCTACTTGTGATCTCTGTCTGTCAAATAAATAAATAAAATCTTTAAAAAGAAAAAACTGTTCAGGCTTTTGTAGGCCACTTGCATTTGAATATGAATTTTGGAGTAAAATTGTCAATTTCTGCAAAAAAGCCTGCTTGGATTTTGATTGGGATGGCTTTCAACCTATAGATCAGTTTGATGTTTGTTTATTTATTTTAAAAGGTTTTATTTATTTATTTGACAGAGAGATCACAAGTAGGCAGAGAGGCAAGCAGAGAGGGGGAAGCGGGCTCCCTGCTGAGCAGAGAGCATGATGGGAGCTCCATCCCAGGACCCTGGGATCATGACCTGAGCCCGAAGGCAGAGGCTTAACCTAGTGAGCCACCCAGGCGCCTCCATGTTTATTTATTTTTGAAGATTTTTATTTATGTATTTGACAGACAGGGAACACAAGGGCTGTAGTGGGGAGGCTTCCTGCTGAGCAGAGAGCCTGATGTGGGGCTCAATTCCAGAACCCCAGGATCATGACCTGAGCCGAAAGCAGATGCCCAGTGACTGTACCACCCAGGTGTCCCAGCTGGCTGTTCATTTAGATTTTCTGTAATTTTTTTCATCAGTGATTTGTAGTTTTCATTGTACATGTTTTTCTCATGTTTGTCAGACTTATCCCTGAATGTTTAATAAATATTGAATAATATTGTAAATAATGTTTTTAAAACTTGTTCTCCAACTTAGGTCTTGTCCAATAAGCATGTGGCTCCTGATCATCTGTTGCAAATCTGCCAACGCATTGGTCCCATGTTGGATAAAGAAATTCCACCCAGTATTTCAAGAGTCACTTCTTTACTTGGTGCAGGAAGGCAGTCTTTGCTACGTACAGCAAAAGGTACCTTAATTTGAAGAAGTGTTCTGCTTTGTAGCTTAATAATAATTATAATTGTGAAGTAATGTAAGCATTGTGGAAGAAAGGCGATATGTAACTATAAACCATGCTGTGGACTATAAAATTCTCTGCATTTAGCATAGACATTGAATTTTATTACATAAGTGTTTAATGGGTCCTTCTGCATTTAAAAAAAATGATTAAGGTTTAGATGTTAAGTGAAAAAGCTTGAATTTATTCTGAGATGTGTTTGAGGTTTTATCGATGTGAGTTCTTAATTTTCCATTTTGTAGCTCACTTATAACTTCATTGAATGTAATTGTATGTGTCTAATAAACTCTTTAAATGCTAGAAGTATTTTATTTGGTATTTAGATTCTGAAAGCCCTTTGTAATAAGGGGAAGTGATTTTCTAAATTGGTAGCAGTTTGAAACAAGCACCAAAAATGTACAATTGCATGGTTCTTTTTCATCGATTTTAATTTTTTTGCAAAGTTATGTGGTAGCAAAATGTTTGGAATTGCTGTTCTTTTTCTGTTAGCTTGATATAAATCACTTAGACTAAGTATATGTATGTGATATGATCTATGTATACGACGTGGCTTAACTGCTAATGGGCAAGAATGTTGGCTCTTCTGATCCTGAGTATACCCGTCATTTTCTTTAAGATCCATTGCTGATATGGTGCTGCCTCCTAGGTGCGCCAGCCAGCAGCATATAAAGCTTGACTGAGAAAGAACAACCCTCCTTCTTGGTTCCATGCCAGACTGGTTTGTCAGCTTTAGTTACTTCTTAGTGCTCTGTGGCCCTGCCACACTGTGGCTTGGGTCAGGAAACTGTTCTTATTCTCCCTTCTCTGTGTCCCTATTCACCTTGTAATTATTCTATTTTAGGTTATGTAGTAGTTGCCTGAGTGGCCTGTTTTCCTCTGTTTTCTTTACTTGTGTCAAGCTCCGTGTCGTTTTGTGATGAGCACTGCTTTAGAACTGGCAGACCTTAGAAGAGACTTGAGCCAGCTGCCCTAGAGTAGGGGCCCATATTTCTCTGTTTTGTACTGGTGTCAAGAGAGGATGCCTTGTAACTGCTCTTTGGTCATGATAGTGGTAATGAATCCGTTCATGTAAAAAGTAATGTGCGTGTTAGGTTGGGGCACCCGAGGCTCAGTAGAGGTTTACATGATGCCTTCCTTCCCTTCCTCTTTCATTTGTGAAGAAGCTAATTCCTGGCACAGCATAACCTGTGTTCTGCTGCTATCTCCTATAGAGGGGGCAGATGTTTCTTCTTAGTGTATTTGTTGATAGTTCAAAGAGGGACGGGACTCAAGAGTTAGTGTTCACACTCACAGATCCTACGTATGTGCTCTTGGGTAAAGGCTTATCCGTGATCCTAAAACAAGAGGAAAGCCATTTAATTTTGTCAATATTTCCTAAGGAGATTAAAGTCATGGTAATATTGGCCAAAATTAATTTTAAAACTCCATTAACATTTCAAGGATTTTCATATAAGTCAAATAAAATTTTTCTTACAAAAATTTCCTTTTTGGGAAAGCTGGATCCGTTGTGATTAAGATCTTTTACCATTCATATTGTGTGGTGTAATTCTGCATTGATAAATAAAAACTTACTCGGCATTGACTAGGACTTGGGAGTCAAAAGATTTGGTTTTATGGTCCGTCTGGACTTGGTCATTGGCAGTGGGTCTCTTGAAAGGTCCCAGAACCTTTGAGCCTCAGTTACCTCACTTGTGCGTTGGCGATCACACCTACCTCACAGGGTTGTTGTGAGGATTCAATGAGATGATGTACGTGGAAAGCACTTTGTACATTGTAAAGTGCTATACTCATGTTAGCTGTTGTTGTATCTGAGATGTCTTATTTTTTTTCCCCTTCAGAAATAGTCTAATAAACCTCTAGGGCTTTTCTGTTAAAGTTTATTAGTTGGTAAAACTTTGAATAAACAGTTTGTTACAATATACGTAAGTATTCTATAAAATCTTTCTTGGGGTTAACTTTCAAGATTTTATGTGTATCTAAAATTCGTTTTAAAGACTGCAGGCACACAGTTTGGAAGGGCTCTGCCTTTGCTGCTCTTCACAGAGGAAGACCTCCAGAAATGCCAGTGAATTATGGTTCCCCACCCAGTCTTGGTGAGTGAGTGTGCTTGGCAGATGACCAAAACCATGTTTTTAATTTCTTGACCAACTTTGTAATGGCTATATTAAAATTTAAAGGGAAATACTGGTAGTGTTGTTTCAGTAGTAATACGTACCAATTTTCAGACTTACTATTTTTGGAAGTTATTACTAAATCTAATAAAAATTAATGAGAGATAATCTCATGGTAACAAGAGGCTCATAATGGTGATTATAGTAGAACAGAGTTGGGGAGAAACTTGTGTCCTTAGCATATCATGAACATAGTTTCTGTGACCCTCTAGAAATTGTTTTGGAGTTTTTTTTCGTTTTTTACATATTGGCTCTTCCTTAACCATTTTCATTATTTTTATTTCCTAGTGGAGATACATCGAGGAAAACAACTCACAGGGTGTTCCACTTTTAGCACAGCATTTCCAGGAACTATGTATCAGCATATAAAAATGCACAGAAGGATTCTCGGACATCTGTCTGCTGTTTACTGTGTAGCATTTGATAGGACAGGACATAGAATCTTTACCGTGAGTTAATGTTTTAAACTCAATTTGGTATCATCTAGAGCATTGTGTGCATTAGATCTTATAAAACATGCAGATTCTGTGGTTCCCATTCTCAGGGATTTTGACTCCATTGATCTAGTGTGGGGCCCATGAATTTGCATTTTTATTAAGTATCCCAAGTGATTCAGATGCAGATAGTCCGGCCTTGTGTAGTGTTTGTGAGACATTGACTTAAAGAGTGGTTCGTGGGCATGATCATCAAGGATCTTAAAAATATGCATGCCTAGTACTTCCCTTACCAGCCCATTCTAGACCTTCTGCTGAGGGTAGTTTCTAGTATGTTCAGTAACCAAAACAGACCAAAAAAGCTTCCATAAAAATCCAAATCTCTGCAGGTGATTCATATTTATATTGATTACTCATTGATCCAGGGAGTTGATTACTTGAATAGTGAAAGACTATTTTGTTATTATTATGAAACTATATGTAAAAATTTATAATCTAACATTTTAATTTTTTTTTTTTAAGATTTTATTTATTTGTCAGAGAGAGAGAGAGCACAGGTAGACAGAGTGGCAGGCAGAGTGGCAGGCAGAGGCAGAGGGAGAAGCAAGCTCCCTGCCGAGCAAGGAGCCCGATGTGGGACTCGATCCCAGGACGCTGGGATCATGGCCTGGGCCAAAGGCAGCCGCTTAACCAACTGAGCCACCCAGGCATCCCACATTTTAATATTTTTAAGGGACGATTACAATGGGTCAGAAGTTTAAGTTCCCTTTTTCAGTTGTGAGATTCAGAGTAGATACTAAAAAATTTGCTGAGTTAGGTGGATGCTGGCTGGTGCTACGAGTTTGAGACTGTGTTGTTGGGTTATTTAAAAAGAGGATGTTAGTCCCATTATTTTTTAGTTGTTTTTGAGATTGCCACTCACTTAGCTTGTGAATTGTAGGTCTGTCCTGATGCGTATCAAATTATTTAGCTTGATGTGAGCTAAACTGACATTTAACCATTGTTAATTAAAATAGGTGAACAATGAATTTTTAGTTGAACTCATTACTTGGCGGGGAATTTTGGGAAATTAGTATTTGTAATGTGGTCTGATCCACAGAAATGAAAACTTCATACTATCTTTTTTTTCATAGTATCTTTATATAGATGTTATTTAATTTGAAGAAAAAAAATCCTATTGCTCTGTAAGTGTTCTGACTATAAGAGTCATAATTTACAGAGTATCATATAGTTGGAAAGAGAAGAGTTATACTTAATTTGAGTGGCCCGGAAATGGTATTTTTAAAAATGCTAGAACATCTTGGTTACTTCTAAGTATTAGCATTTATGAATAAAGCTGCTGTAAACATGAAAAAAAATGCTAGAAAAGATTTGCTGTTTTAATATTTGTCTTTGGGTGTATTTCT
Source organism: Mellivora capensis (assembly GCA_004024625.1). Lineage (NCBI taxonomy): Eukaryota > Metazoa > Chordata > Mammalia > Carnivora > Mustelidae > Mellivora > Mellivora capensis. The sequence goes on along the minus strand of PISX010004510.1, from coordinate 45,706 downwards.
TCTCAGGGTTCAGATGATTGTTTGGTGAAGATTTGGTCAACACACAATGGCCGCCTATTATCCACATTAAGAGGTCATTCTGCAGAAATTTCAGATATGGCAGTAAACTATGAGAATACAATGATTGCTGCAGGGAGCTGTGATAAGATAATTAGAGTGTGGTGCTTGAGAACTTGTGCCCCAGTTGCTGTGCTCCAAGGACACACGGGGTCAATCACATCTTTACAGGTAAACTAGCTTTAGTGTGCACATTTGTGTATGATCTTTTTCTTTAAAACTCCCTCCTTAGAGATGAGAAATAGTAATTATGTGGTCTGCTTTAGTAATCAAGAGAAAATGTAATTAATCATACCTCCATGGATCTTGGAAGGGTGATGTAATGTTGTCCAGTGCAGTTAGGGCTTTACATGAAGGCCTGATGGATAACTTAACTGTTTCCTAATTAGGCTTATAGTTGAGCTGGGGGAATGTCCGTAGGTTCATGATTTTTCTACTTTAAAAACCTGTGGATTTTTCTAAGTTGATTAAGTTTGCTGAAGTACATTTAAAAAATCTTTTCACTTTATTGTGGAGGATAATTTTACACATACACAAAGTAGAATATTATAATGAACCCCTGGATGCCCATTAACCCATGGCCAGTTTTTTTTTGCTCCATCCACCTTGCATTGTATCTAAAGCAAATCCTAGATTTCACATCATTTCTTCTGTAAAAGATAAAGATTTCTTTTTAAAAATTCAACACAACCAAAACATTATCATCATACTTACTTTTTTTATGTTCAAATTTCCAATTGTCTTATCAATAGCAGTATTTAATTTGTTTGAAGGAGGAAGCAGACAAAATTTGTATCTTAAAATTACTGTCAGTTAAAAGAAGCTTAAAACAGATTGTATTCCCTTGCCCAATTTTTTTAGATCCCCTTACAGTTTTTTTGTTGAAAGAGTTGGCTTGTGTGTGGAGTTCCTTCAGTTTGGGTGTTACTGTTGGCGTCCTTGCAGAGTGGATCCATGTGTTCCTGAGTATTTCCCCTTACTTGGTCATTGGATCCGAAGCAGCAGTTCTGCTGAAGGTGCATGTGAATCTCTTGGAGGCCTTGTTTAAAACACAGATTGCTAGGCCCCACCACCAAAGATTCGGATTGAAAGAGTCTGAAGTGGGGCCTGAGAATATGCATTTTTATTGTATTGTATTTATTTATTTATTTATTTATTTTCAGCATAACAGTATTCATTGTTTTTGCACCACACCCTGTGCTCCATGCAATACATGCCCTCCTTAATACCCACCACCTGGCTCCCCTAACCTCCCACCCCCCGCCCCTTCAAAACCCTCAGGTTGTTTTTCAGAGTCCATAGTCTCTCATGGTTCACCTCCCCGCAATTTCCCTCAACTCCCTTCTCTTCTCCATCTCCCCATGTCCTCCGTGTTATTTGTCATGCTCCACAAATAAGTGAAACCATATGATAATTGACTCTCTCTGCTTGACTTATTTCACTCAGCATAATCTCTTCCAGTCCCGTCCAGGTTGCTACAAAAGTTGGGTATTCCTCCTTTCTGATGGAGGCATAACACTCCATAGTGTATATGAGAATATGCATTTTTAAGTTCCCAGGTGCTGCTGCTGCTGCTCTTCCTCCTTGAGGGACTGCACTTTCAGGATCATTGATCTAAGGGCTTGATCACCTCGAGGTGCACGCTCTTCTAGGCACGAACTGTCTGGTAGTCTCTTTGTAGCAGCCTGTAATGATACTGTCTTAGAGCCGTTAGTCATTCAGAACTGAAAATGGTGCTATTCAGTCAGTTTTTTGAAAATTGATGTTTTGTTAGGAAGATACTGATTTGTAAGGCCTTTTTAAGGCACATCAGTGCCTCTGATTTGATTTTGGATAAAACTGTGGGAGTGGTTCCACTGCACCCAGGCTGTATGTTAAGTTGTCTCTAAATAGATTTTTGAAGTTCTGTGACTAGAGACACTTTTCTCAACTCTTTCGGTCAGTTTTCTTGAAGAATAGAGATAACAGATTTATTTTTGAATGAAGATAAACATAATTGAGATAGTGTTTTATTTTGAAACTTTAAGCAGGGTTTTTGGTGTGCCTGTTTATTTTAAGGCAAGGAATTCTCTAGAAGTTTTCATAGTTTGACCATTTATTCAAATCTTCACTGTGTGTTCCACAGTTGACATTGTGTTATTTGATACAAACTTCCAGGCCAGTATAGCAGCAAATGAGAAAACTTGTGGCTTTGTGCTGGTGTCTGTCCTCAAACCATCATGGAATCCCTCATTGTGAAAGTGGAGCTCTGGTCTTTCCTGAAACCCATTCCTTTCTGACAGGGGAATGGGGCCCACATTCAGTTATCACCTATTGAAAATATCTGAAAAGTCTAATTGGGTGGTAGTAAGTTTTTATACATCAGAAGGTTCATCTGTACTTACTAGTGGTTACCAAAGTTCAAAGTCAAACAAGTACACAATTTTCGTTACTAATCTTTTTTTATATTCTTTGTCCAGTTGTTACTGGCATATAGAAACCATTTTCATTATAGTAAAGGTGTTTTCCTTTTTTCCAGTTTATATTAAAAAAAAGATATAGAAGTAATAATTGTTTGCAGAAAAATTAGACAGTGGTTAATAGTCAAATAAGAAAACAAGCCTCTGTGATCTTACCATCTAGAAGCAGTCATTGTGAACATTTTGGTGTATATCTTTCTTAAGGGTAGCATTATAGAATGTCATTTGATAGTTTACATTCTCAAAAATGTTAGTATTATTACATCCAGAAATAGAACCTTTTGTCTATTTTGAAAGAATAGCAGATGAGCATTCTGCAGGAAGGAAGGACACTGTGTAGGTGGGTTGCCTAGCTTTCCTTTTTAAAAAGAACTTGGAAAGCTACACAGGTGGAAAAATACCTGAGGTGCGTATAATGAGAAATTAGGATGTCAAGATATGGTGGATAAGGAAAGCGAGGAGCTGTGAGTCAGAAGGCATTCGCCAAGTCCGGAGAAGGTGGCCATAAAGCTTAGCGGAATTTTTGACACACCTGGAGTGGAAGGGTAGATCTTGAAAGTATCTATATGTAAGTTCGACTAATCAGAACAAAAAATTGCAGCAGAGAACTGGAAGTTAGTACAGGGGAAATTCTAGAGTTGAAATATAAAGCTGAATTTCAGAATTGAGTGGATGGTTTTAATAGTAGATTAGATAGTACTGAAGAAATTGGAGATTTAATGAACTGGAACTGAGGTCAGAAGAAAATAAATGGATTGAAGCACAGCGGGAAGAAGTTGGACTCTGAGGCTCTGCTAAAAAGATACCACGTGTCTGTATGTACATATATGTCACATGTGTAATTAGGTTTCCTGAACAAGAGGGAATGAAGCAGAGCTGTATTTGAAGTAATAACCGAGAATTTCGCAAAATTGCACTGGAGAAGTAGAGCCATGGATTGCAGAAACACTGAGGACCCTGAGCACAATAAAGAAGATGAATACAAAGACTATAGCTCTTGAACACCACTCTGCAGAGAAATCTGAAAGTAGCAGAATTAAAAATAAAGAAGCAAAAAAAAAAAAAAAAAAAAAAGCAGTAAGACTGATGATTAGCTTCTCAGTAGGACAGTGGAAGTTGGTAGACGAATATTCCTTCAAAGTGCTAATAAGAGCACCTGGCTGGCTCAGTTGGTAGAGGATGTGACTTGATCTTGGGATCATATGTTCAAGCCGTGTGGTGGGCTAAATACACACAAAAAAGAAAAATAATCTTACATTTGGGTTTATTTAAATAAAGTAGAAATGACCTAACGGTCATAGAAAATGACCGTTAGGAATTCTGAACCTATCAAAGATACTGAAGTGCTTTAAACACATTTTCAGACGATTTCCTAGCAAGGAAACAGCCTTAAGGGGGGAGTTATAAGTATTGTTTAGGCTGAGGGAAATGTGATCCCAGGCTTGGAGATGCAAGAAGGCATGAAGAGTTAAAGGGGGGAAGAAAAAAGGGTGTGGGCAAATGGAAAAAAGCATCGATCATATACAAGTATAGTAGCTTATGGGCTTAAAAGTTATTACATAGAATCAAACTAACATAATAGTAGTAAAAGCTTATATATCAGGAGGAGGTAACTTTAGTATTCTTAACATCTTTGCATTGTTTGAGAAATGAAGTAGACTTTTAATAAGATCAAGATGGATTTTTGTAATCTCCAGAATAACGACTAAAAGAACTGTAAAAGAGTGTATAACTACCAAGCTAATAGAGGGGGAAATATGGAATAATTTAAAAAGAAGAGAAAGAAAGGAGAGTGAAAGAAATATGGGAAGTCCTGGGAAGCTGCCAGGCTGCGATTAATAACAGTATGTTCGTGAACGCTTTATTTTTATTTGTGAGTGCATTAGGTGGTTTCAGTGAGAGACAAAGATTTTAGACGGAACTAAGAGACAAAACCCCATCTTTGCAATTAGGCTATAGGGAGGCTGGAAGTAAAGGATGGAAGACTTTAGCAAATATTAACCATAGGAAGACTGGTGTACCATGCTAATATTAGCTAATAGGGCGTTAAGGCAGTTAACATTTTTAGAGGCAAAGGGACAATTTGTAATCATAAAAAGTTTCATGGGACAGAAGATTTCTAAATTCAGGAATGTGGTGCCAAAATACATAAAGCAAAAATAGAATTTGGGGAAAAATGGACCTCCCTAGTCATAGTGGGAGAATAATATCTTTATCTCCATAGTTGAAAGAAGAGCCTGTGCTATTAAGAAATCTCGATTTGAGCAACATAAAGGATGAACTTGACCTGGATGTCAGATTGAAACATGGCATATAATACCTGCATCATTTCTTTGTAGTCATAAGTAGGGTGTTTATTATACAAATACTGTCCACATTCTGACCCTTAAAGCAAGTTCTCAACAAATTTGAAAATACTGAAATAATCCCAAGTATATATTCTCTGACAGTAGTGCAGTTAAACCAGAAATTACTAACAGCCATAATTAATAGAATAACCCTCAAATTAAACAGTACACTTTTAAATAATCCATTTATTAAAGGAAAAATCAATAAAAATTTGAGAATACTTGAGCTGATTAATAATGAAAATATTAGATATTACATACCGTGGGATACAGAGTTTCATAGGCAGCCACCAAGATAGTTTTCAGTGATTCTTGCCTCCTGGACTCATGCCCCTTTGATAATCCCCATGTTGAGTAGGATTGATCTGTCTTAATATCTTGATTGAAACCAGCCGTCATGTTGATAGGACACTCAAACAGCCCTGTGGACTGTTTCATGGCATTCATGGCAATTAACTGAAGTTTCTCGCCATAGGCATGTTGAGTCAGGCCTTTTATTTTATTTTATTTTATTTTATTTTTTTTTTTTTAAAGATTTTTATTTATTTATTTGACAGAGAGAGATCACAGTGGACAGGGAGGCAGGCAGAGAGAGAGAGAGAGGGAAGCAGGCTCCCCGCCGAGCAGAGAGCCTGATGCGGGACTCGATCCCAGGACCCCGAGATCACGACCCGAGCCAAAGGCAGCGGCTTAACCCACTGAGCCACCCAGGCGCCCGAGTCAGGCCTTTTAGAAGCAGGTGCTCCATCCCCCAGCTAAGCCCAGGCTGACATCTGCAATCTCATGAGAGCCTGAGCCAGAACCACCTAAGCTGCTCCTGAATTCTTGACCCTTAGTGACTTGGGGTATGAATATATATTGTTTTTGATAGTTACATTTTGGAGTAATTTGTTACATGGCACAAAATTATTAATACACAGTGGAAGCTGTGCCCAAAGGGAAATTTACAGCCCTCAATGCATGTATTTAAAAAAGTTGAAATTCAGTGATCAAGTGTATTTTTCAGAAAGAAAAAGAATAGGAAACAATAGAGGGTAAGGACATTAGGAAGGTAAGTACAAAATGTAATAGAAAAAGTAAGTGTAACAGTAGAGAGGATCAGCAAAGCCAAAAGTTCTTTGAAAGACTAAATATGTTGCTATAAGATTGATCAAGTGAGAAGAAAATGTCAAAAATAACCATTGTCAGCTTTGAAAAGGGGCATTTCTATAGACCCTTTAGACATTAAAAAGAGGATATTTTATTTATTTTAAAGTTTTTTTGGTGTAATCTCTACCCCCAGTGTGGTGCTCAAACTCCTGACCCTGAGATCAAGAGTTGCTCTTCTGACTGAATCAGCCAGGTGCCCCTAAAAAGAGAGTATTTTAATTGGCTACATAGGAAATTTGAAAATTAAGATATAATGGATAAATATTCAGAAAAACACCAAGTCTGCCTCAAAAAGGAAGAAAATCTGAATAGACTTTTAACTATAAAGCTGTGTAGTTATATTTCTTAATCTACCTGTGTAGTATTTCTGTTAAAGAAGTTTAACCTGAATCTCATGAGGAAGCAGTCAGACAAATTCAAATTAAGAAACAGTCCGTGAAATAGTTCTCCTATATCCTTCAGAAGTTTAGTTTCAAGAAAGACCCCCCCCCCCCCAAAAAAAAAGTGTTGTATAAGGAAGCTAAGAAAGTGGTACAAGTATAATGCAATGTGTGAGTCTTCATTTGAGTCTTGGTTTTAGGAGTGAAGAAAGCCTATAAAACATGTTTGAGAAATTAGGATAAATTTCAGTATGAGTCATATTACATAATAGTATTGATGCTAAGTTTCTTGTGTGTTGACAAGGTTGTTGTAGTTATGGATTAGAAAGTCATTGATCCTAGGAGACTACGCTGAGGCTCTTAGGGCTGAAGTGTCATGATTCAGGTACACATGGTTCACCTCTGTCCATTTATAGCAAGAGACAGGGTTGGTGCCATATTACATGTATGATATGCTTTAAAAAACCGCGAGAATCTGTTGAAAATGCTTTGGCAGGTTACAGTTTATCTTCTAAAATAATAGCTCTGGGGCCAGGTAGTGGCAGAGGCTGCACGGCATGTGAATGTACTAAGTGCTGTTGTGATCTGTATGTTTTATTTATTTTTATTTTGTTTAGACGGGAGGAGAAAAAGGATGAGAGGGGGGAGGGGCGGGGGGAAAGGGGAGAGAGAGAACCTTAAGCAGACTCCATGCTCAGTGGGGAGCCCACTGTGGAGCCCACCTTGGAGCTGGATCTCAGGATCCTGAGATCATGACCTGAGCCAAAATCGAGTTAGATGCTTAATGGACTGAGCCACCCAGGTGCTTGGTGAATTGTACATTTTAAAATAGCCAAAATGGTGAGTTTTATGTTGTACAAATCGCTCCCCCACAGCTTTGTCTAGAATGGACATGTAATAAAGACACAGGAAAGATGTGCGTTTAGCTGTTAATAGGGCAGCCAACTACCTTTGAATACTGCATTCTTTAATAGCAAAACAGAGGATCAGCATACATTAAAAAGTCCTTATTTTGCCACCAAACAAGTTGTAAAAGTAGAACTTACTATACACCCAGGTGTATGTTCTGTACTGAATAGTTACTCAAAATGTATAGATTTCAAGAAAACTATTTTGACTTTGGAAGTAGCCGTGTGAGATTGTTGTACAGAATCACGAAGCCACCAGCGACTTTGAGAGATCATACTTCTTACTCTTTCTTTTATGCAGAACTTGCCTAAACCATCTTGGAAAAGTGAGACTCTTAATTTTTAATATCCAGAAATACATAATTATGGTCACTGATGAGTAGCTTTGAGGTTAATTAATGAAACATGGCTGGCTGTCAGTGAACTGCATTTTTTTTTTTAAGATTTTATTTGACAGAGATTACAAGTAGGCAAGAGATGCAGGCAGGGAGAGAGAGGAGGAAGCAGGCTCTCCGCGGACCAGAGACCCCGATGTGGGGCTCGATCCCAGGACCCTGGGATCATGACCTGAGCCGAAAGCAGAGGCTTTAACCCACTGAGCCACCCAGGCACCCAGTGATACTGCATTTGAGGAATGTTGCTGCTTACAAACAGTAAAGGAGAGGCTTGAAAGGTTAAAAATGCCTGTTGGGCACTTAAAAACAAAAAAAAAAGAAATCTAAAAAGAAAACTCCAAGCTCAGAGGACTCACTGGTGAATTCTATTAAAACTTACTAGAATTGCTGAGATCTTAGTAAACTGGATGGATATAGGACCTATGTCCTAAAACCAAAACTTCACTATAAACCACCCATAATTAATTAGCTGATATAATGGAGTAAGAACATAATTCACAGTAGCAACAAAAGCCTTCAAACACATTTATCAGGAAATGGGAAAAGTCTATATGAAGAAGGGTCTTAAAAATGACAGAACCTTGGGGTCTGTGGTCGGAGGAAGGGGGAGGGAATAATCTGTATTAGTCAAAATGTCTAGTATACTCCTGAATCAGAAGATTCAATGATGTAAGGATAGCATATCTTTCCAAGTCTTGGTATAAAGTTAGTGTGTTTATGTTTGAAATCCCAGGTGCTTTGTTTTAATGGAGTTTAGGATGCCATCAAGTTCATTTAGAAGAAAATACATAGAGCTCTTCTCCCGCCCCCTTCCAAAAACCTCTCAGCAAAAGAGACCTTACAACTTTTTCCGTATTCGGTATTTAAAAATTCTTTAGAGGTATTACAGAGAAAACAGTATGGTGTCGAGCTAGGGGCAGAATAGAGAGCAACACCATTTGTGAATTTAAGAATTGGATTTAATTAAAACATAGGTGACTTAAAGAGTTACTTTTCCACAGAAATTCAGGTTTAGAATTCTTACTCTATGCAGATGTACAAATTTTACGGTGAAATTTTAATTAACAAAAATATTTGATTATTAAGTACCTTCGGTTACTACTTTTAACGGGATATTCTCCAAAACAGTTTTAGTCCATATTCTGGAACACATCTGCTTTGATATAAGTAATCACTTTTAGCATTTAAAAAGCCCTTCATTTTCTGTAGTGAAGAGAAGGAACTTGGAAGAAGCTTCTTTGAAAAATTATTAATCTACCTCCCTTACAAAATGCATAATCCTGAGAAAAATCATTAATCAAAAATGTATCTCTCAGATGTTGTAATGGTAAATAATTATGTAAATAACCTAAAAAATTTCTTCCCAATTCTTCCTTTTTCTGTTAAAAGCAGCACTGGTCTTTGTTTGCTGACCTCCTTTGTCTTGAATGCCTCATGAGTCAGCTTGTCGTGGTGTTCTTCATGGCTTTCCTCCCCATTCTGGGCAAAGGAAGGGAGTACTTCCTTCCAGTTAAGGTTCTTAGATTAACTGGATTGATTCTTAGTTGTTTTTCTTATCTGTTTCCTTTCAGTAATGTGATGGACTGCTGTCTGACACATTTTTGGGTTTTACTTGAGGACTGCAGTTACTTCTTGATCTTATTCCATCCAGATTCTTTACCTATTTAACCCATGCCTCCACCACTTGTAAAAATGAGCACTTTAGTCACAAAGATATTTCTGTTGCTATCACATACCATATTCCCTTTCATTTTGGTACTTTTGTCCATATTCTTTTGTCTAGTGTGTTTTTCTTGTTTTCTTTGTATTTTCCTCTTTGTCCATTAAGCCCCCTTGGGTATCCCCTGGTCCAAATTGGTCTTACGTTGTCTAGCTTGTTGTGTAACACAGTTGAACTTTATTAAACATAAATGTTAGCTCAATTCTGAAGTTACAGTATAATTCTTGTTGTTTTTTTTTTTTTTTAAGAATACTTATAGTTCTCTTTTTAAAATATTTGAGTTGTTGATCTCCTTGGAATTTATCCTGTTTTTACAGTCCAGAGAGTAGCTTCCAGATTGCTGCACAGTTGGTAAATCATTTATGCAGTGATCCATTGTTTCCCCAACTGCTTTGAGAGGGCACCTTCATCCTAGCTCTCACATCAAGGTCCAGTTTAGACTTCAGAGTGTACTTTTCCATCGGTCATTCTATCACTGTACCTACCATGCCCCTGAATTTTAATTATTGAGGCTTTGGGATAACGCTTTCATATTGCTAAGACCAGGTCTTCACTTTCTGTTAAAAGTTTTTCTGGCTATTCTTGGTTACTAGTTTTGAAAGTAGTCTTTTATTGAGGTCACATTACATTTATAAATTAGAGTTAGACCTTTTTTTTCCTTTATTTTTCACTATACTATTGCCAAAATTTGTAATTAAGTTTTACTTAAGTGTGTCAGTTGAAGTTAATTTGGAAAGCCATTGAACTATGACTTCAGTAGACGCTCAGGAAACTGAATTGTCCATATTGTTGCATTTTAGTTTAGCCCAATGGCCAAGGGCTCCCAGAGATACATGGTCTCTACTGGTGCTGATGGAACAGTTTGTTTCTGGCAGTGGGACTTAGAATCCCTGAAATTCAGGTAAGTGGGTGTAATTGTATAAGTTTTCTTTCTTTAATATTTAATTTAGTCTAATGAGATGAAGTCTGATTATAAAGGGAAGTTCTGTATTGTGGTTGCCTTTTTTTTTTATTATATATAGCATTAGTGCTCTATTGACTGTTTACAGTATATTGTTTGATTGTTTATTTATAAAGGTTTATTTATTTTAGAGAGTATGTTCAGGGGGAGGGGCAGAGGGAGAGAGAGATAGAGAATCTCAAGCAGACTGCACACTGAGTGCGAGCCCGCGTGTGGGACTCGATCTCATGATGCTGAGATCATGACCTGAGCTGAAATCCAAGAGTTGATGCCTAACCACTGAGCCACCCAGGCGTCCCTACAATGCACTGTTTAGGTGTATGAAAGAAGCACAGCTATTCTTAGTGGACACATCTTATGGGGAGAAAAAAGTGAGATTGTATGTATGTGAAATGTTTTGAAAAATGTTAGAGATGTATAATTAGATGCATACTCAAAAATTTAGGCAGGATTACTTAAGAATCAGAAGACAGGTTGTAGACCTGTGCTGTCCCAGACAGTAGCCACCAGCCACATGGGACTGTTGAGCATTTCGGATGTGGGTGGTGCATTTGAAGAACTTAATTATTAGTTTCATCTTAAAAACCAATACTTGACTCAGGTACCACAAAACCTTTAAGTGTATTTCAAGTAGACTATGTGAATTTAGCCCAGCTGTAACAGCATATGCAGAGATGCTTATAGGCTACTGTATAATAAAGTTACAACATTTAACCGTGCTAGATTAAAGCCGGCATTATAAACCCTGTCAATGTGTTGAACTAATGAGTTTTAAAACAACTTCTTTTAAAGTCCACGTCCCCTGAAGTTCACGGAAAAGCCTAGACCAGGTGTTCAGATGCTTTGTTCTTCTTTTAGTGTTGGTAAGATAACTTCAGTAATTTTTCTTTTTAGTTTTATTTAGTATTTATTGAATGATTGTGTTATTGCTAAGAGTATTTGTCAGATGGATGGTAAATCACTTATGCCCATTTCATTAGGTTTAATCCAAGATGTTTATTTCATTAGCTTTTTTCCTTGTCTTTCACTCCTCTCATTCTCCCGTTCTCTGATTTCTCATGGTAATCAGAGCAGGTGAAAGGAGGCTTAAGGTATCCACATGAGCCCCCTTTGTGAGGTAATACCAAAACTCTGCTTTTCTTGAATAGGCTGAACTGCAGATTTTTATAGTTTAAATTTGTTTTCCACTCATCTTGGTGAAGTTATTGCACATTTTCTTTCCTTGTACAGTGAGCTTGTGTGGTAATCTTTCTTTTTAGGAGAAGTCAAAGATGTTCCCCTTTACATAAAAGTCTGAAAACTTGAATGAGCCAATTTTGTATTCTGAAGCTAGGTTTAGGTACGTGAAGTTATTTAGAAAGCAGAGCCTCTTTTGTCAAGCTTCTTAAGCAGCACATATGGTCATTGCCACAATTAATAAAGCAGTGGGAGATAGTGAACGTTTCCAGATTGAAGTACGCTTTTAATTAAAGTCCCATCTGATGTATATGTATTTGGTTCTTTTTTTTTTTCAACACCATCCAACAATTCTTCAGCACCAACTGGGTGTCCTACAGTTCAGCTCTGTTCTGAGACCCTTTCTAAAGAACAGTGTGTGATCCCACGGTTAAGAGTTCAGTCCTACAAGACCCCAACCCCCACTCTGGTCAGACCCAGTTGTCAGCTGTGCTTCTGACCGACTGGCTAAAGACCAGAGGTTCCCATGACCCCCTCCTTGGGTTTGATTATTTTGCTAGAACCGCTTACAGAACTCAGACATTTTACCAGATTTCCAGCTTATTATAAAAGGATATAATTGAGTGACAGCCATGTGGAGGGGATGAAGAGGATAAAGTGTATGGACTCTCTAGACATGCCTGTCTTCCCAAATCTCCACATGTTCACCAGCCTGGAGGCTTTCTAAACACTGTCCTTTAGGTTTTTATGGAGGTTCTGTTACATAGAAACAGTTGATTAAATCATTGGTGATTGATTCACCTCCCTTCTTCTCCCCCTCTTCAGAGGTCAGGGAAGTGGGACCAGAAGTTCCAACCTTCTAAACACATGGTTGGTACTTCTCACAGTCAGCATCCCCATTCTTAGGTGCTCTCCAAGAGTCACTTTATTAACATAAACTCCGGTGTGAGTGAAATGGATTTGTTATGAATATCAAGATACTTTCATCAGTGTTGTTGCTTGGGAAATCCCAACGGTTTTAGGAGCTCTGTGCCAGAAACAGGAATGAAGACCAAATACATATATATTTTTTGTTATAAATTACAACATCACTCTGTACTATATTAATTTTAAAAGGTCTTTATGTAGTGTGTTAGAAAATGGATCTATTGAGATAAATGTAATTTTGGAATAAAATATCTTGCTTAATTTGATATAGAAATTTGGTTCAGATATTTGTTACACACTGTATTTTTAAACCTTAACATTTTTATTTCAGGTGGTATGTTTTTAGCCACAGGTAGTACTGATCATGTAATCAGAATGTATTTTTTGGGTTTTGAAGCACCTGAAAAAATCGCAGAACTGGAAAGCCACACTGTAAGTATTCATGTTATAAAATTCTATAAACTAATCATTAACATTCCTCTTGGTCTACAGTCAGATATTGCTAACAAAATTGTTATTCTAATTTTAAATGCAGGAGGGATTGCATATATAAAGGTGAAAGATATTATTGATGACTAAGTATATGACTGTGCTAGTATTTTGTGGTTATTTCAGCTTTATGTTGAAAATCTTGATTATGACAATTTATTTGGGTGGGTTTAGTTTCAGGGGGCTTACTCATTTTAATCACACTCATGAAATCAGAATGCTGTTTTATTAATGTATAAGGTAGTTAACTCTTAGGATTCTGGAATACTGCTTAGTAGTCAGGTTATCTTTTTTCCTATAGAAAGTTCTATGAAATTAATAGTTCCAAATCACTTTAAAAGAAAAATTTTTTATATGTAAATAATTATCAAAGTAAAGCCTTGTTTTCAGCTACTTTATGCTTTGATCACTTTCTACATGTGAATTCTTAGACAGATGTAATTCTTTGTAAATACACTTTTAAACTTAGAAGGAAAGCTTCTTTTATTATAGTCTTGTTATAGTTAGGTTTTTTGCACGTAAATGTAGGAACAATGGTGCCAAGCAGCACAAGTGCGTATTCTTACTACCAAATGTGCTTCTAGTTCTAAAAATGGAGTGGGTTTTTTTTGTTGTTGTTTTATTTACAAACAAGAGTGATCACTTTTGTGTTTGTTTTCTGCCCCATCCCACCCCCCCTTAGGATAAAGTTGATAGTATCCAGTTTTGTAACAATGGTGATCGGTAAGTGTGTGTGTGTGTGTGAGAGAGTGTGAGTGTGAATGTGCTTTGAGGCAGATATGCTCTGCTTCATACTAGTACAGCTGATACATGGCTTTGTATACTGCAGGCACTTTAGTAGTAAGTGTGTTAACTGAATGAAAAGTGTCTGCAGTGGGGGAAACACGTTAAGCACAGGTTTTTAGAATTGTAGCTTCTACCAGGTCCTATGACCAATAGGAGCTCAACTATTAGGTGTAAAGCTAATGAAGTTCTTTGTTTGAATAAAAAAAAATGTCTTCTAGCAGCCACCATGATGTGTCATGTGACAGAATTGTCACTTAAATTATATACTCTCTTGGTCTCCAGTTTCTTTCAGGTGCCTTTCCTAAATTGCAGTTTTTAGCACTTTCCTTTGCTAAAAGATTGATTTATTTTTACAGTGTCCAGCATGAATTTGAGTTTAGAATGAAGATGCTTACAATGGAGTTTTGCTCTTACTGATCTTCCCACACATCTTTAATTCTTCCTGTTTTGTTTTCCCCTCCATGTACTACTTGTACATTGTCTTCTCAAAACTCAGTCTATTTGACAGGCTGTTGGTTGAGTTTGAAATGTGCTTTAACTGCATAGGGCCAAATTGTAGCAAACCAGATTTTTTTCCTCATCAAATTTGCTCTAAATCCCTGTCTTTTGAATTAACACCTGTACGTTTCCCTGCGGTCAGGATGGCTACATTAAGAATGTTTTATGCTTGTGATTTTAACTGTAGTTCTTGGTGGCATGTATGTGAGTAGAAGATCTTTTTCTGAATTTTTTAAGGTTCTTAAGTGGTAGCAGAGATGGAACGGCACGGATTTGGAGATTTGAGCAGTTGGAGTGGAGAAGCATTTTGTTGGATATGGCAACCCGAGTCTCAGGGTGAGTGGAGATGATTTGTAGGAAGCAGGTGCATCATAATTACGTGGTCTTTCTCTCCCTGGTGGTTGACTGCTTTGTCAGGGGATTGGAACCACATCCTATTACAAAGAGCAGTGGTATAAATGAGTGGCTACTTCCTGCATATCTGATACGTTGATACATAAATCTCATATATCCCAAAGAATTTATCGTTGCATTTATGTTTCTAGGAAGCTGCCTGGTCTAGGGCAGCGCCGTATCAAGGTTCTTATCGGTTTTTCACATTTAGTTCTTTGAAAATCCTTATGTCTGCTTTACTTTTAATAAGTATAAGGGACATTAACTCCTCTGCTGTGACTGAAACAGTTTTATTTGGTTTCAAAATAAATTTGATACTCACATTTTTGTGAAATGATCTATGGTAGGGAATGTGGTAGAGAGAATATATACTAGAAATCTGATAATCTGTGTTCACAAATCACAACTCTACTGTTATTTAAAAATGCTCTATCTAGACACTCCAAAGCATCTTAGTGTGAGAGTGAATGCTGTCAGTCCTTTACTGGGTGAAATAAGGATAATTCATTATTAAGAGGATAATTTGAAATCACATTTACCTGTGAACAATTATCTTGTTAAGCAAAATAGGAATATCAGTGTACAAACTTTAATACAAAAATTTTTACTGAGGCTGGAAACTGCTGTTTTCTTACTGCGGTGGAGAGTGCTCTGCCTGTAATTCTTCCAGTGGTGGAAATAATTCTTTTCTCATTTAAAGTTTTACATCTTTCCAGTCTTGTGAAGTAGAGTTTTCTGTATATAAGAACTAATGAGGGGATGCCTGGGTGGCTCAGTAGGTTAACTCTCTGCCTTCAACTCAGATCATGATCCTTGGGGTCCTGGGATTGAGCCCCGAATGGGGAATCCCTGCTCAGTGGGGAGCCTTCTCCCTCTGCCTGCTGGTTCCCCTGCTTGTGTGCTCTCTCCCTCTCTCTGGCAAATAAATAAAATCTTAAAAAAAAAAAAAAATCAATGGGTATATTTGTTTTAGTGTTTTCATCTTGAGGGATCAACTTGATCAAGTAAAATAAAGTCTATTTCTTCAAGCTTACTAACAGGTGATGCCTTTGAGTTTAAAATGAAGCATGGAGTCTTAGCCTTTACTCCCCATTTTGTCTTTTCTGTTAAACTTTTTTTTAAAGATTTTATTTATTTGACAGTGAGAGAGGGAACACAAGCTGGGGAAGTGGAAGAGGGAGAAGCAGGCTTCCAGCTGAGTAGGCAGCCTGATGCGGGGCTTGATCCCAGGATCCTGGGATCATGACCTGAGGTGAAGGCAGCCGCTTAACTGACTGAGCCACCCAGGCATCCCTCTCTGTTATACTTTTACCTGACCAGTGCTTCCATTATGCTTATATGGATAGGTGTTACATGGCACTTATTCTATATTCTTAACAGCTGTTTTCTTTAATTAAAATATGTTTATTATATGTTACAGTCTCTTAGGATATATTCTCTGATTTCAAAAGCAGTTGGGCTTTGCCTTTTCTCTGTGTATTACTGACTACTATATTTTACAGAGAAACTTTGCACTTCATGTTCATAAAAGCTGCAAAATATAGACATTTGTATCCAAGGCCATTATTGCCAAGAGAACCCATAGTAACACTCTGTAGAGGAGTGTGAAGAGATGAATACAGTTTTATTTAAAGTTCAAAAGATTGACTCTCTGTGTGTCAGGTTACTTTTCTAGACACCGGGGGATGTGAGGGTGCATTAACTTCTGTCTTCCTAAAATTTCTTGTCATCTTCCTTGGAGAGAGAAAGAACAAAATTATTGCTGTTAGGGCTTGGGGTCAAGGGAAGGGAATAATATAAAAGGGGTAGAGAGAAAAAACTTCACTTTTATGAGCAGTGGTGATGTCCTAACATATGCCTTTATTCAAACCGAACTTTTTAAAAAAAGATTTTATTTATTAGTAAATAAATAATAAGTTAATTTAATTAATTTAATTAATTTAATTAGAGCATACATAAGCAGGGGGAGAGACAGAGTGGGAGGGAGAGAGAAACTTAAGCAGACTCCATGCCCAGTGTTTTATACGTGGTTCAGTCTCAGGACCCCGAGCTCATGACCTGAGCTGAAATTAACAGTCAGATGCTTAACCAACGGAGCCACCCGGGCACCCCTGAAGTTTGTTTTAAAGATTTTACTTGTCGGGGGAGAAGAGTGCACGTGCACAAGCAGGGGGAGTGGCAGGCAGAGGGAAAAGCAGGCCAGGACCCTGGGATTATGACCTGAGCCAAAGGTAGATACTTAACCAACTGAGCCACCTGTGCGTTCCAGCCCCTGAACTGTTTTTGTTGCTGTTGTTTTTAGAGATTTTATTTATCTGTTTTGTCAGAGAGAGTATAAGCAGGGGAAGTGGCAGGCAGAGGGAAAAGTAGGCTCCAGGGAGCCTGATGTGGGGCTCAATCCCAGAATCCTCAGATCATGACCTGAGCTGAAGGCAGACACTTAACCGTCTGAGCCACCCAGGCATCCCCCCTAACTGCTTCTATAATTATCCCCTCCCTGTCCCAGTATTTGCCGAAATCTGCTTAGAGATAATCTGTTATGGGTCAGATGTATATTAGATACATAATCATGTATGGACATGAACTGCATTACTTCAGTAATTTTTGTGTTGATTATACTTTTCAAATGAATTTAAATTGCTTATGTTTTTCTTAGGGACTTATCTTTGGAAGAGGAAAGGTTTATGAAACCCAAAGTAACAATGATCGCTTGGAATCAGAATGATAGCATTGTTGTCACAGCTGTGAATGATCATGTCCTTAAAGTGTGGAATTCTTACACAGGACAACTGCTTCATAATTTATTGGTAGGTTGTTTTCATATAATATAACAAATCAAGATTTTTTTTTGAACTATAATTTGATTTTTGAAACTATAAAATTAAGATATTAGCTATGTTTCATCCACTAATTTATCAAATGACTAGAAATTTGTAGGTATACTAATGTTCAATCACTGTCATTAATACATTTTGAAAGCCCTTATACACTGTGACAGTATGGCTTTTTAGTTTTTTTAAACTTAATAACTTGCAAACCCTCCTTAACTCTTATGACTCTTATGACTTTGTTGAATAAAGGGACATGCTGATGAAGTATTTGTTTTGGAGACACATCCCTTTGATTCCAGAATTATGTTATCGGCAGGACATGATGGCAGCATATTTATATGGGATATTACAAAGGGCACCAAGATGAAACACTATTTTAATATGGTAAGTGAAGTGTATCTTCAGGTATGCTTACGTTTGTTTCAAGTGTTTGGATTATGAAGTTAAGCCAGAAACCGTTCTGCATGCTTTGGCAGTTTATATTCCTAGAAATCAGGATACTGAAAGCCTAATAAATACCTGACAGCCATATTTATATACGCTCATAAAATTCTGGGTGTAACTGAGTCACATGAGGGAGGGAGTTTCAAAAGTCACTTATTTAGCCCCCTGTATATGTGTGAATGTGTTCTAATTTGCTTAAGTTGGTAGAATTATGGTAATTACACACATTTTCACTAAATTTATGAAAATATTTGGTAATAAAACATAATATTCAGTAAAGTCATCTAGGGAATCAGAAACATCATTTTGTTTTTCCAGCTTTTTTTCTTTTTGCATATGTAATATTCTAAAACCAAATTAGGATCCTGGTGCATATTTTTAGAATTTCTCATATATAACCACAAAGCTAGTTACAAAATCAGATTTAACGTTGATAAAGTAGCATTATATAATCAGCTTTATATTCAAATTTTGTCAGTTCTGGTAATGTCTTTTTAGTTACATTTGGCCCTTGGAGCAGTATTTAATTCAGGATTATGCTGTGTTAAGTGGCTGTCTATTTCTAGGTTTCTTTAATCTTTAGCAATCCTTTTTTCCCCCTATTTCTCACCTTTTAACTTTTTTGATGAGTACAGACAATGTTATAGAATATCTGTGTTTTGTCTACAGAACGTCATGATTTGATTCTGTTACACCTTTTTTGGTGGTGATTATTTTTTATAACTTTGTTTTTGAAGAGAAACTTGCGAGTGTGTGAGTGGGATGGAGAGGTGAAGGGGGAGAGAGAGAATCTCAGGCGGGCTGTACGCCCAGTGCAGAGCTGTACACGGGGCTGGATCTCAGGACCCTGAGATCCTGATCTGAACTGAAATAAAGAGTCAGACACTTAACTGACTGAACCACCCAGGGTGTCCTGGTGGTGGTGAATTTAAATATTTGGTAAGGTGGCATTTGCCAGGTTTCCCCCACAATAAAATAGTTGTTTTTCTTCTTTGTGACTGTTTTTTCCCCTCTTTGTAACTGTTAAGCCAATTTTTTCAGGAGGTATTTTGAGACTCTGTAAATACCCTATTCCTTATTAAACTTTCACTCAAAAATATTAGCATCCATTGAAGGTTTTTAGTGGCATCATTCTTCCCATAGTTATTAGTTGGCATGCTCACACGGTTTTGTAATCTCTTTTTCATCTTATGTACAGAATGTTTTCCAAAATCTTACATGTATTTTTTTTTTTTTAAGATTTTATTTATTTATTTGACAGAGATCACAAGTAGGCAGAGAGGCAGGCAGAGAGAGAGGAAGAAGCAGGCTCCCCGAGGAGCAGAGAGCCTGATGCAGGGCTTGATCCCAGGACCCTGGGATCATGACCTGAGCTGAAGGCAGAGGCTTTAACCCACTGAGCTACCCAGGCACCTCTCTTACATGTATTTTTTAAGAATTTGCAGTTATGGGGTGCCTGGGTGGCTCAGTGGGTTAAGCTGCTGCCTTCGGCTCAGGTCATGATCTAAGGGTCCTGGGATTGAGTCCCGCATCGGGCTCTCTACTCAGCAGGGAGTCTGCTTCCCTCTCTCTGTCTGCCTCTCTGCTTACTTGTGATCTCTGTCTGTCAAATAAATAAATAAAATCTCTTAAAAAATTAAAAAAAAAAGAAAAAGAATTTGCAGTTATATTTTTTGACTTTCAATTCAGCTTTTCTCAGAAGGTTACATACCTAGTTAACTTACAGTTGTTACTGTGTCGGTGGTTTCTGAAGTATGCACAGCAGGACCACTTTGAATGTCCAGGTACACGGCTGATCGTGTAGATCTGTAATTATTTCCCAGGATAAATTCTGAGGGAGTTATTGTATAAAAGGGTTTCTGTGTTGTCCAGACTGATGTTTGATATACATATGAGATGTTTTATAAAATTACAGTTTATACTGAGTTTCATTTCAAAGAGTAATTCTGGAGCCAGTCTAGTTGCAGGGTGTAGATGATGGTTCTTAGACCCTTTTGTTGAAGGCCATCTGAGTCCATGCGTTCTATGATTTCTTTTATAACCTTAAAATTTTTAATTTTAATTTTATTTCAGTATGCTTATTTTGGACAGCTCTTGACAAACATTTTAATATATATTTATTATATATATTATATATATATATATATTATTTATATATATATATTATTTATATATATATATATTATATATATATATAATATATATATATATTAATAAAACATATTTAATATATAGTATTCTATTTATTACCATAAAATGCACTTAACTCAAATAACTTGGCTGAATTGCACATGTGTAACTGGGCATCCCTGGGTTCAAATTATTGGAAAAAGTCTTTTTCAGCAAGTTTTTTTTTTTTTTTTTTTTTTTAAAGATTTTATTTATTTACTTGTCAGAGAGAGCGAGAGAGCAAGCACAGGCAGACAGAGTGGCAGGCAGAGGCAGAGGGAGAAGCAGGCTCCCTGGCGAGCAAGGAGCCCGATGTGGGACTCGATCCCAGGATGCTGGGATCATGACCTGAGCCGAAGGCAGCGGCTTAACCAACTGAGCCACCCAGGCGTCCCTTTTTCAGCAAGTTTTTTGTGGTCTTAAAATTTGTAGGTATCTCTATCTTCTTAATTATTCTTCAGAATTCTTTAAGAACACTGTGTCCTGAATTTAACTTAACAAAACAAAAAACTGCATTAATTCAGGCTTTAAGCACAATATAAGCTCAACGATTTCTGAGCCAAAGAAGTCTCAAGTAGGAATAGTGCTCTTACTTCCAGTGAGACATGTAAACTTCGCTGTGTATACTGGGTTCTTCCTTTCCTTCGTTTATTTTTTAAAAAAAGATGATTTATTTTAAAGTGCACACATGTGCATGCAAGCCGGTTGGGTTGGCGGGGGGCAGAGGGAGAGGGAGATATCTCAAGCAGACTCCCCATTGAGTGCGGAGCCTGATGCAGGGCTCAGTCTCACCACCCTAAGATCATGACCTGAGCTGAAATCAAGACTCGGATGCTCAGCCATCTGAGCGAGCCAGGCTGCCCTGAATTGAGTTCTTAACTTTACTGCTCAGCTGAGAAGCTCCCAATTTTCTGTTAGAGAGATTACATAGGGTTATAAATTACTAACATTACAGTATTTTGTTAAATACATCATAATTTTCAGTGTGATGTCGAGTTTTTCTGTAAGCACAGTTGTAGGTTGCATTTTGTCAGAAATCATGAGGACTCTTCAAACTACACATAGAAACCCACGTTGGGCTTGCTCTGTGAGAGCCTACTCAGGAAAATTTCCTTCTCTCTAGGTTCTTTAGCAACACTTTTGGTGCACTTTTTAGGTCCACATGTATGACAGCAGAGGAGCTGCCACCATCTTTGACTTGCCAGCCAACGGTGTGGGCCCCGCCTCTGCTTTCCTTGGAGTGGAGGCTCCCCAGGGGTGCCAAGTGGTGCCGGGGCATGGGGCAGGCTGTGGTGGAGATGGCGCCTCAAAGGAGTGTGTGGTGGATCTGTGTTCCTATGTTTTAACAAAAAAATTGGAAGAAAGATATGTATAGCATTTATTCCTTTTTATGCTGTTAGAGAATACAAGTTTATATACGTGCTGTGTGTGCACATAATAGGGAAGTGCCTTAAATATTCCAGTAACTTAATTTCTAAGTTTGTTAATCGGTAGCCGCTTGCGTGTGGTACAGTAGTAGTGAAGTGTTGCTTTTCAAGCAGATGTTTGGGCATGGTGTGAGGTCGTTTGGGCAATGAGTGAGTGGAGGATTCATTTTCCAGCATTGATCAAACTTGCCCTAAAGTTTAGTTTTTGCACAGTTACAGGCTCAGACAACAAATAGGCATAGCTTTAAGCTGTTAATGAAACAGCTCACTTAACTATAAATTGGTAGTGCTAAATTAACATAATTTCAGTTGAAGAGCAAGAATGAAGTTGCAGAGCAGTCTGGGTAAGGCAGTATTCATGATGTAATTGTCGCGTCCTTCCAGAGTCTGCGGTGGTTTGCGGTAAGGTAGGTGCAGGCATTTCTGCACACCGTGTGACTTGGCAGCGTTCCACTTTGCACGGTGGTCAGTCTTCTTTGTGGAAAGTTTAAGTTCTGGAAAAGTACTGATTTTAGTTCATGAATACCACACTTTATTGATCTATAATAATTTATCTTGTGGGTTGTTAGTCAGTAGCCTTTTGCTATACATTAAAACAGAAGTTTATGAAATTGCTTGTCATTCACTTCTAAGAAGTGAAGAAAGCCTTTACTTTGGATTGGCTTATGATCTTTCATTCTGTGGTTCTGAGAACCCATTCTTAGAATACCTTTCAAGATTTTTTCTAGTCTAGTAGTATCTGAAATGAATTTTATTTTCTGAAAATATTATCATGTGCATAATGCAAAAGTTTTTAAATATTTTCTTTCAGAAATGATACATTTGGGGACACCTAGGTGCCTCAGTTGGTTAAGTGTCTGACTCTTGATCTCAGCTCAAGTCTTGATGAGTTCAAGCCCCTCATTGAACTCATTGGAAAAAAAAAAGTAATATTTATTTGATATGAAAACCATTGATAAAGCAAAAGCACTCATGTAGAATTGGTTTTAACTTTTCCTTCCTTTCCCTAGATTGAAGGACAAGGACATGGAGCTGTCTTTGACTGTAAGTTTTCACAGGATGGACAGCATTTTGCCTGTACAGATTCTCATGGACACCTTCTGATATTTGGTTTTGGATGCAGCAAGCCATATGAAAAGGTCCTTATTATTTTTTTGTAGCGTTTTAACCACTTTTAAAAAATTTTAATTCCAGTGTAATTAACAGACAGTGTTATATTAGCTTCAGAGTGATTCAACAATTCTGTATATTACTCGGTGCTCATCAAGATAAGTATACTCTTAATCTCATTCATCTGTTTCACCCATCTCCCTGCCCACCTCCCCTCTGGTAACTGTCTGTTGTCTATATTAGGAGTCTGTTTTTTGGTTTGTCTGGAAAAGGTCATTCTTACTATTTTATAGTAGTAAAATAAGTAGTTATGAAGGATGTTTTAAAAATAGATGTACTGATTTGGTTTCATTGTTTTTTCAAATTATAAGTAACTTTAATATTTGTACTCTTTAACATGTACAAACCTCAAAATGTCAATCTGTAAACAACTTTTTTTCAGATTCCTGATCAGATGTTCTTCCATACTGACTATCGACCACTGATTAGAGATTCTAATAATTACGTCTTAGATGAGCAAACTCAGCAGGCTCCTCACCTTATGCCTCCACCATTCTTGGTGGATGTAGATGGAAATCCTCACCCAACTAAGTATCAGAGATTAGTACCAGGTCGAGAAAATTCTGCGGATGAACATTTGGTTCCACAGCTAGGCTATGTGGCAACAAGTAAGTGAAAAAAATTTTTTTGTTTCACTTTTTATTTGAAAAATGTAAAAAAATAATATACAGAACTCACATACTTTTAGCCTTACCGGATGTTAATAGTTTGCAGTATTTGTTTTATCATTCTCTCTCTAGATATATATAATTGTTTTTAACCATTTGAGTGATAAGTTCTCGACTGCATGTTCATTTATCCGTAAATACTTGATATGTGTTTTCTAAGAAAAAGGTATTCTCTTATGTAACCATAAGCAGTTACCATCATTTAACACTGATGTAATACTGTTACTAAGTCTGTGGTCTGTGATCAAATTTTGTCTGTTATTCTGTGCCTGTTAAGATTTTTATTGTTCTTGGGACGCCTGGGTGGCTCAGTTGGTTAAGCGGCTGCCTTCAGCCCAGGTCATGATCCCAGCGTCCTGGGATCGAGTCCCGCATCAGGCTCCTTGCTCGGCAGGGAGCCTGCTTCTCCCTCTGCCTGCTACTCTGTCTGCCTGTGTTCGCTCACTCTCTCTCTGACAAATAAATAAAATCTTTAAAAAAAAAAAAAAAGATTTTTATTGTTCTCCCCTGATGTGGATCTCAGTTGGGGACTGCACATTAAATTTAGTTATCCTTGGTGAAGTTCAGGTTGTGCTTTTTTAAAAAAGTTTTATTTATTTTTACATAATCTCTACACCTAGTGTGGGGCTCAAAGTCATGACCCCAAGGTGAAGAATCATGTACTCTTCTGACTTAGCCAGCGAGGCGCACCCCCAGGTTGTACAGTTTTTGATAGAATACAGTATAAACGATGATGTAGCTTTCCTGGAGCGTCAAGTCAGGGTGCTGAGGATTGTGCTTTTTCCAAATATTGGTGATGTTGTCTTTGCAAACTTGGTTAAGATGCTTGTAATTGATAAGACATTTGTGGGGAGATACAATGCAAATAACCTGTTCCTTACCAAACTTTACCTTTAAGTTTTAGGATCCATTGATGATTTTTGCCTGAATCAGTTCTAATGGTTGTTTTCCAACTCTGTCATCATTCCATATGCATTTTATTAGTCTTCCTTTTATATGTTTATGTAGTTCAGATTTAGGGGTTGTAATATAAGGGGTTATAATCCATAATGGTCATTATTTGTTGCTCATACTAGTTTTAGATTTGAGTGTGAGAGTCTCTTCAGGCTGACTGTTCCCTTTCCTGAGTCCCTTGAACACTTTTTCCTTTCTACCACAAGATGTTTGAGTCCCATCTTGCGCTTGGTCTGTCCTAATCAAGGGCAGAGTTTTTGTTTTCTTTTGTTTTCTATTTGTTCCTAGCAGTGTAGTGTTCCTCCATACAGATGTTATTAAGCAAAGAAAAAAAAATGCTTGTTTTGTTTGGATGAGGTTTGTTTTACTAAAAGTTAATCACCAGTTATCACTATATGTTTACTGTTTCAAGTGTTTAATTTTTTAATAGTTTAATTGAAGTATAGCTTACCTATAATAAAATTCATGAATTGAAACTGTACAAGTCACATGAATTTGGCAGCTGTTAAACAATCACATAACCACCACCACAGTCAAGGTATAGAATGTTTCCAGTGCCCTCAAAAGTTCTATTGGGCCTTTTAAAGCAAAATTGATTAATTTTTTATTTTGATTTACACTCAGTTATAACATACAATGTATTAGTTTCAGAGGTAGAAGCCAATGATTCATCAGCCTTATATATATACAACACCCAGTGCTCTTTACCTCACTAGTCCTCCTTAATGCCCATCACCCAGTCACCTCATCCCCTCACTCCCCCGCCCCCTCCAGCAGCCTTCAGTTTGTTTCCCATGATTAAGAGTCTCTTATGGTTTGTCGTCTTCTCTGATTTTGTCTTGTTTGATCCTTTCCTCTCTTCTCCTGTGACCCTCCGTTTTGTTTCTCAGATTCCAAATGTACGTGAGATCATAGGATAATTATCTTTCTCTGACTTACTTTGCTTAGCATAATACCCTCTAGTTCCATCCACGTTGTTGCAAATGGCAAGATTTCATTTTTTGATGGCCGAGTAATATTCCATCATGTGTACACACACACACACACACACACACACACACACACACACTCTCTGCATCTCCTTTATTAATTCATCTGTTGATGAACATCTGGGCTTTTTCCATAGTTTGGCTGTTGTGGACATTGCTGCTATAAACGTTGGGATGCAGGTTCTGTTGGGCCTTTTTGGAATCTTCTCCTGGTCACTTGTAATGACTATTCTATTTTGTCTTTTTGAGGAATTTTGTATAAATGGAATTGTACAGTACTAAATCTTTTGTGTCTGGCTTCTTAGCATGGTGCTTTGGAGATTCATTTTTGTTGTTGTACAAATCAGTTTTTTTTTTTTCCTGTTTGTTGTTAGTGAACTGTGGTATATGTATACCCTTATTTATTCATTCGTTAACAGTTGAAGGACAGTTGGCTTTTTTCCGCTCTGATACTTCATCATTCCTTATAATTACCCCAAACTACCATGTGGGTTTATCTTATGTCCTTCTTTGGTTCTATTAGTTTTTGCTTTATGTATTTTAAAGTTTTTAAAAATTTTTTATTTTTTTAAGATTTTGTCTATTTGAGGGGTGCCTGGGTGGTTCAGTGGGTTAAAGCCTCTGCCTTCGGCTCGGGTCATGATCCCAGGGTCCTGGGATTGAGCCCCACGTCAGGCTCTCTGCTTAGCGTGGAACCTGCTTCCCCCCCCTCTCTCTGCCTGCCTCTCTGCCTACTTGTGATCTCTGTCAAAGAAATAAATAAAATCTTAATAAAAAAAGACTTTGTCTATTTGTTTGATAGATAGTACAAGTAGGCAGAGCAGCAGAGGGAGAGGGAGAGGCAGGCTGTCTACTGAGCAGGGAGCCTGAGGCAGGGCTTGATCCCAGGACCCTGGGATCATGACCTGAGCCAAAGGCAGCCACTTAACCAACTCAGCCACCCTGACACCACTTGAAGTTCTGTTTTTAGGTGCAGACACATTTCAGATTGTCCTCTGAGTGAATTCTTTTATTATGAATTGTTCTTCTTTTTCCTTGGTATTATTTTTTCTTTTGAAGACTTTCTTTATTTTGTATTAATATTCCAGTCTACCCAGTTTTGATGAGTATTGTCATGGTGTATCTTTTCAGTTTTTGTAACCAATTTGTGTCTTCATATTAAAACAAATTTTGTGTAGGCACCAATCCAGTCTGTCAACCTGTTAATTGGAAAATGTAGACCATTTACGTTTAATAAAATTACTAGTATCGTCAGGGTTAATTATCTACCATTTGGCTCTTTTTTTCTCTTTATCCTTTTCTGTTCTTTTTTTTCCCTGTCTTGTTTGAAATTGATTACCTTTTAGTATTTCATATTATCCCTTCTAATATCTTCTGTTTGTCTTACTTATTTCTAGTGGTTATTTCTAATGGTAGGACAGGAATTGTCAGTGTGTGAGTTTGCAGATCTGTGGTTTTATCCATGACCTTTTTTATGGAGTCTTTAAGGTCATAACTATTTTTGTAATAATATGGAAATATTATTTACTTTTTTTTAAGAGTTTATTTATTTATTTGACAGAGAGAGATCACAGTAGACAGGCAGGCAGAGAGAAAGGGAAGCTTACTCCCTGCTGAGCAGAGAGCCCGATGCGGTACTTGATCACAGGACCCCGAGATCATGACCTGAGCCGAAGGCAGTGGCTTAACCCACTGAGCCACCCAGGCGCCCCTATTATTTACTTTTTTAAAAGTGTTGACAGTTGCACTGATGTTACAGAAGCAGTGGTGGATAAAACTTCTGGCACCACACCATTAACAGTCATTGCATTCTTCATTGCCTTAAACACATATTTTTAACTGTTCTGAGTTTTAGAATTGGAAGTATGCATTAAACAATTCTGCTGTATATTCTGAAGTTAGTGGGAACATGGACCATTTCCACTTCTGTGAGAGCGCTGGAAATTTTTTGGGAAACTGCCTTTTCATGTTTTATCCCCCCAGTATGGTGGAGTTTTACCCAGTGTGTGCACATACCATTATTTAGTCAAAGAATCAATTCAACTTTAGTGTGTATCTCTTGAGATTTCTGTGCAATTCAGTCTTCTCTGATGTTCAGATGTTCTGATGCATTTTACTTAAGATTTTTATTTATTGATTTGGCAGAGAAAGACACAGTGAGAGAGGGAACACAAGCAGGGGGAGTGGGTGAGGGAAAAGCAGGCTTTCCACTGAGCAGGGAGCCCGAGGCTGGACCCTAGAACCCTGGGATCATGCAGGGATGGGGAGGACCAGAGGTCTCCTTTTCTACTGTTTTCCCTTTGGTTCCATTTGTGGTCTTAGGAATCTTTTTTTATTCCCAGTTTTAATTAAAACCTTCTTAACATTTTAGATTAGGGCTCCACTTTTTGCTTTCTTAGCTCATTTTTTGAAAATATAAGAAAAATTTAGTGATTTTAAGATCAGTTAGGACATTTAGCTCTTGTAAGTTCTTCACTGATTGCCATGGTAAAATGGAGATGTTATCCATGAGATATAAGGGAATTTAACTCGGATAGTAGGATGCAAATATTTTTTCCCTGAAATTAGTACATGACATTTTTTAGTTTCTGGATCTGTTACTGTGGAGGCTAGATTATATTTTGCATTCTTTTTGCTAATACCCTATCAATTTCAGTCTGTTAGGGTTCTCCTTGTAAGTTGCTGGGGGTGTGGTCTGTATTCTATGTTATGTTCAAAGAAGATGCATTTTATATGGGAGGCCATGTAAGGAATTGTTTGCATGACAAAGTTAGCATTTAGATAACTTCCCAGACCCCACAACCATCTAACACTTTCTATCCACTAATGTTGACCGGACCTGTAATTTCAAAAATGAAGAAGCAAAGGCACTTTTAAAAAAAATCTGATTTTGTACTTTGGGTCCTGGCTAGGCTAAAAGCATACCTAAGAAACAGTAACTTAAGCTTAATGGGAGAGGTACGTGTGGGTACCTCCCTCAAGACCCTTGGACGGGGAGAGCTACAGGTGCAGTTGGTTGAAGAGTATTACACTTTTGTTTTCTTAAGAGAGTAGAGGAGAAATACCACTGCTTTTCTATACATCAGAAATCATACATTGTTGCTCTGGTCTTGTCAGAGACTTTGAGAAATAAGAGTTAAATGAAATATATCTTAGGTGAGGCAAGGGGAGTATTAGTGTGAAACAGCAAAATAAAGCTTCCACTGAAACTTTCACATGTTCCCATGTGCTCACTTCAGGGGTTTCAGAGGCTCTTGAGGTTTTTGTGGTAGTTGGTATATAGGAAGGGTTTTGTTTGCTTTGAATCTTTTCTCTGATCCAATTATTTATGAATATATAGGATATTTTTTATTGCTTATTCATTACTTTTTTTAAAGATTTTATTTATTTGAGAGCACATGCTCACTCATGAGCTGAGGGGAGAGGGAGAAGCAAGGCTCTGTGCCGAGCTGGGAGCCTGATGTGGGGCTTGACCCCAGGACCCCGGGATCAGGACCTGAGGTGAAGGCAGCTGCTCAACCAGCTGAGCCACTCAAGCACCCCAGTCATTTATGTTTTTTTAAAGAAATTTGATAATTGTTAATATAATTTTAATTTTAGTCTACTGAAAGTTTGTTTTCCTGTTCATGTTTATTATAATTTTGTGTTACGGCTGTGATTGTACAGGTGATGGAGAGGTGATTGAACAGATTATAAGTCTGCAAACCAATGATAGTGGTGAACGGAGCCCAGAGTCCAGTGTTCTTGATGGAATGATAAGACAGTTGCAGCAGCAGCAGGATCAGAGAATGGGGGCAGATCAGGACGCTCTTCCAAGTGGACTTCCAACTGGAGAAGAAACACCCCGAAGAGGTAAGATGTATGAGAAGCCTTTTGTCTTAATATGCTGAAATCAAAGAGTAAATGAAGTTATTTTCAGGTACATGAGGTGTGAAAAATTCTGTGTATTTTTCTAACTTTAGTAGCCTTAAGGTAACTTCATTAGGCATGAAGTTGATGTACTGGCAAATGGACATTTGATTTTCAAGTACTTTGAAAGGCTATTAAAACTTTTTTACTCTAAAATAAGAGTATTTACAAAATTGTATAAATGAGTAAAGAATTTTTTTTTTAAAGGATACAGTTCTAGGTTTCCCTTTAAACGTTTTTAATTAAAAAAAAAAAATTAGTTGCGTAGAGCATGAAATGTTTCTTAAGGAACCAGAGGGCTTGAAGTGAGTTTTCAGGGTGAGGTTCTTGACCTTAGAATATAGTATTAGTTACTTTAGTAGTGGGAGTAATGGAGGGGTGCTGACCGTGATTACGCAAATGGAAACTTGATGGGGAAGGTAAGTGCCTGTGGAAGATGAGGGAAGCCTCAGGTGCCACAGAGGTCATCCCTGCCATGTCATACTGTGCAGGGTACTTGGCCATGAATTTCAGTATATTTCCTTGACAAGTTTTTCCACGTGTCTACAGAAAAGAAAAAGCAAATTCTCCCAACAGACAGGTTAAGTATTTTGGGCAGGAATACTGCAAGTTGATGCTGTGTTCTTCTCTGCCCCTTTTTCCCACCTTGACAATATATTCTAGCAGTCAGTCCATATTCATTCACAGCACTTCCTCATCCTTTTTTATGGCTTCATAGTACTCTAATGTGTGGAATAACTGTTCTTTGTAATTAATCTGTTTATGACGATTTGAGTTATTTCTCAGACTTGATATTTACAAGTGATATAAATAACCTGTGTTTCTTCACATTGTTGGAGAATAATACTATAACTTGGGCAGTTAAATTTAGAATTTATTGTTGGTTCTTAATTCAAAACGTGTTTCTTAAATATCAGTATATTTTAGTACAGATATTTGGATTAGTAGGGGCCTTTAAGGGGTCCTGGGGGTGCTCAGTCGGTTAAGCGTCCCAACTCTTGATATCAGTTCAGGTCTTGATCTCAGGGTTGTGAGTTCAAGCTCCACGTTGGGCTCCATACTGGATATGGAGCCTACTTAAAAAAAAAAAAAATAGAGTCATATAATGTTCTCTTCAGTGGACGAAGCGTGGTGCAGTGCAGGTTGGTTCACATTTGATTGGTAAACAGAATGCTGTACCTAGAAGGACGCAGGGGTTGTGTTCAATCATGTGGGTTTTGCCCTGGCCCAGGAGAGCTGGCACAGTTAGTAGAATTTTATAACCTCCTGCAGACAAGGATATAGCCTCAGTTTCTCTGTTGCATTAATAGCAGGAGCCCCTTCTTCCGGTATTTTAAGAGAACAGGCACTTTATCTGTGACACCTGCCACTACGTTGGTCTCCATTCTTCATCCTGCTGACTTCCACTCACGAGGGGTTTCCCTGTCTTCTCTGCCCACCTGATCAGCTCTGCACAGGCTTGGGGCTCACTGCTGTTTGCATTGTCCCGTCCTCCACTCTCTCAGCTCCAGTTCAAGTGCTGCCAGCTTTCCCCACTCAGCATTTTGTGAAGTTTTAATATCTACTCTGGCAGCTTACCTGAGTGGCTTAGATTATCTCTTAAAGTCACAAGTGATGTTAGTGTTTGAGCTCTTGTTATAAAGCTGCTACAGTTTGAGGAGACTATGCTGCAATGCTAAATTTTCCAAAAAGATGTGTTTTTAGTGTACAGTTTTGAAGAAGGCAGACCCTTTAGGATGGCAAATACGGCATTGTAGTAGAAAATACCATAAAAGATTTCAGGAAGTCTAGTAAAAATGGAAGTTGAAGTTAATGTTTGTTCTGTATTCTGTATTTTGATCTCAGTTACATTGTGATTCTTTTTCCAAAGTTTTTGGATTTGTGTTTTTGGTTTGTATGTTATTAGGACTGTATGTATATGCCTGTTTTGTGTAAAATACATATTAGATTGAAATTTGTTTTGGAATCAGTTTGACAATTTTCCTGCAGGTTTTAGAAGACTGAGCTTAGACATCCAGTCCCCTCCAAATATTGGTCTGCGTCGTAGCGGACAAGTTGAAGGTGTGCGTCAGATGCATCAGAACGCTCCTCGCAGTCAGATTGCTACAGAACGTGACCTGCAGGCTTGGAAGCGAAGAGTGGTTGTACCAGAGGTACCACTAGGCATATTTAGGTTTGTTTTAGGATATCTATTAATATTGTTTCTTTCTACAGAAATATATCTATATGGTTATTTACAGGTTTTTGTACTGCATTAGTAGTATAAATAATCATATAAATATATTTTAGTAATGGGTTGGAATCTATTTTAATTGTGGTAGGAAAATGTTGAAATTGTTTTCTAAGTTCTTACTGTGGTAAATTTTTTCTTAACCATTCCTGTTCCATCTTTACAAATACCCTCTTTTTTCTGTTCAGTGTTATTTTGAAATCAATAGCAGGAGTATATTTTTGTTCATAACTACGTCTTTGTAATTCTAAAAGATAAGGAATTGTCTTCAGCTACCGCAGTGCCATTATCATACCTTTATAAAATAATACCTCAGTAGAACCAAATGTCCAGTCAGTGTTTCCAGTTGTTTGATGTCATGTTTTCAGTTTTTTGCAAGACTGTTTCTTCAGTGGCGTAATTTCGTCAAAAGACACATATATGTATACTCTTTCTGTGATGACAGCAGGCATTGGTGCTCACCGGCTAGGTTCATTAACTTACTGGGGCCATAAAACAGTGATGGCTCAACTCTGTTAAGTCTCTATTTGTTACAGTGGGTACATCTAAAAAAGAAATTTACCCAAATGTACTGTTTGATTTTCTAGTGGGAAAGTTTGTATAAAAAAGACAAGATTATTTTGCTTTATTTACCTTCAAACTGAAGATTTACTCCCTTCTACCCCGAGGAACGACCAATTTGTGCTTGTGTTCTTCACTGTATAAATCACACAGCTGTGATTTAGCTCATTTCTGATATCCTTTTATTAAGTTTTTCCATCTCTGGCCAGCAGGAGACTCTTCAGGGTGCCTCTTGAGTCCTTTTGAATGATGATAGTCCCCTTCTGTAGCGCCATTGCTCTCAGGCCTGGCAAGTTGTTATAGGTTCATCATGTAAATTTCTCATCCTGGATGTAGAATCATTCTTGAAGTAGCCTGATTTTTTTTATAGTGGGAAATAATTTTATAATTATAGTCTGGGAAGTAGGGTCTTTTTTGCCACTGAGGTGTGACTGCTGGTGTTTTGAGTTTAATGAAACACAGGTAGCAAATGTTGCTTTTCACCGATAATCTGAAATTTTCAGTATTCTCTTATGTCTCGTAATAACTAATACTTAGAAGATAATTTTGTAAAGGTATGTGCTTCATGTGTTTAGGCAGAAGAGTTTCAGTGATTAGTGGAGGAATGTAGTACTTACATATTGTATGGTGAATTTAAGAACGTTTACAAATATACAGTAAAATAACGAAAAGCAAAATCTAGAATTAGGATGAGAAATACAGAAAACCACTATCATGTATGTACTATGCTCTAATTAACCCTTAAAATTGTGTCTGAGTTGCATAGTCGTCAGAACCAAAAGTGTCATTTTGGGATACTTTTTGTTGTCATAAACAAGGGGAGAAGACAGTTATCAGGAGTGAAAGACCTGAAGAATAATTCCTTAAACAGGCATATATTTATTCTCTTAGCATTGAAGACTGGAAAGAGTTTTGGGATGGAACCATGGTTCCCTGGTTAATCAGGGACTCAGGCTGTTTCTGATCTCCATCTTAGAGTATGGCTTCCAGGCTCAAAGTCTAAGATAGCTGGACTCTATACAGTAGCCATCACATATCTGCATTTGTGATGGTGGTGGAGATGTAGGCCAGAATAAAGAAGAAAGAGGCAAAAAGGACTTTCCTTGTTGAGGGACTTCATTTAAGCAGCCTTAATGGTTGCACATCTCATTTTTCTGTTCATAACTCATTGACAAGAGGAGGCTAGGTGATAGTTTGTATTTAGAGCAACAAAGAGCCGTGATAAAAACAGATTGTTTCGAAGGAAGAAAAGGAGAATGGAGTTTTTGCATCAACTAGCTGTCTGCTATAATGAAATTTTCCCAAGGAAGAGTGCAGCTTATTGTAGTACTATGTTCTAAAACACATGTGAGATTTTGTAAAGGAGCTGCTGAGTGATGGATTAATGGTCCGTGCTCTTGATAATAGTCCTTCTAGTGGGAGCAATGAGAATTTTACGTAACTTCACTTAGGGTGGCATTTGATGAGGATCAAAAAAAATTAAAAGTTTTGTTTTCCAACTATAAAAGTAGTATGTGTCCATTGTGAAAAATTTAGGTAATAGGTGAAAGCATAAGACAATTAATGGCCCCGGTGTGCAGAACGATGAGCGCATGGTATTGCTTCGCAGTAGACACGGTTCTGGTTGGAGCTGGACCTCAGGCACATAATTTGTCTTAATTCAGTAATAGTAGAAACTCTTTTCATTCTTTTCATGCTAATTCTGCCCATCCTGTCATCTTTATCTTTTTTCTTAAGGTATAATCTACTTTAGCCATGGAATTGCACAGAGTTGAAGATGGTACTCAGGAAGGCCTAGACTGTTCTTTGCTTTATTATTGATTGAGAATGAAGTGTATGTAGTATTTCATTTTCAAAACAAAGGGAAGCATACAGCTATGGGGTAGAATTACATTTGGCTGTGAGTGAAAAACCATATATAGATCTTAAATACACATGAAATCGGTGAAACAGCTTGTGAAGGACTGAGTCTGATTTAGAGTTGCCCTATAGATAGAATGTTGCTCTGCTGTATTCTGAGTGTGGGCTGCAGATGTACCCTGAGGAAAATGCAGTTTCTGTAGAAATCCGTTTTTACCTTAGGGTGTTTGTGCATGTTCTCTTTTGGAGCATTTGCTTATATCTTGGAGCATGGCCAATATGCCAGTTGTGAAACTAGCCCAAGTGGGGTTTTAAAGTGAATACAAACAAAAAGCCATATGTTTTCAACAATGTTCAAATTAGAGAAAAAGGACTTTTAGTCACTTGAATTCTCTAACCATAGAAAAGGAAAATGAACTTCGGTACCTTCCGTATGGTGGAAGGTCCCTTGCTTTGAAATCGGTCACAGAATAATTTTCTCTGTCATGTGAGTTGAGAGATAGAATAGAATAGATAGAATAGTTGAGAGATTAGAATAGTAACGTGCTATTCTGAGTTTTTACAAATTATAAAACATGCAGTTTGAATAAATTTGGAGGAGGATTCTGCTTTTATTTCTTTAGAGAAAGGAATTGCAATCTTGGAAATTTCATAGGGAAATTTTGAGTAGCTAATAATGAAATATCCTGTATGAGTTGGCTGTATTGGGTCAATGAAAATAAAAACAATTATTTCTGTCTTAAACATGAAACATAGGGGGTACCTGGGTGGCTCAGTCCCTTAAGCATTTACCTTCTGCTCAGGTCATAATACCAGGGTCCTGGGATCGAGGCCCGCATCAGGCTCCCTGCTTCTCGGGGAGCCTTCTTCTCTCTCTCCCTCTCCCTGCCACATGTTCCCCCTGCTTGTGCTTGCTCTCTCTCTGTCAAATAAATAAAATCTTAAAAAAAAAAAAAAAAAGGAACATAGGACCTCCTACCTACCACTGAGATTATATTAAATTTCTAACATAAAGTATAGCTTGATTGTTTTTTTTTATAACTTTAGAAATTTTCTGTATTAATTTCAAGAGTATATAACCTTATGATGCCCCAAATCATAATGATTATTTTTTTTCTCTTTATATCATTTACTTTATCAGTTCACTAACCAATATACTGGATACTTGAATTTGTAGGAAATTGGAAGATTTCAGAATAGAGAAAGGTGAAGAGGAAAGAAATCTTTATATAATAGGAAGAAAAAGGAAGTCTCTCCAGCTCACCCAAAAGGTAACTTAAATTCTGTTTTCTTATGAATAACTAGAAATAAAACTGAATTTATACTTTTTTGGGGGGATCAGTGGGAATATTACTAACTTTTGCTTGAGGTAGAATATTTCTTGCTCAAGGTCTTCTGTTTGGGATTTTAAAATAGTAGACATGAGGTTGTACAGCTGTTAGGAAAGAGTACAGCTGTTAGGAATGATTTAAAAATAGTAGATGTAAGGTTGTACAGCTGTTAGGAAAGGAAAAATGAGGGAAGGAAGTAGCCTAATGCCTAACAGTCCTGAAGGATCCTAGGAACTACTCTTTGATAATCACTTTGGTTGTGAACTAGAATGTTATAGGCTTGTTGCAAGCATTTCAAGTCCATTCCCACTCACTGACTTCTACAGCTAGCCAGCTACTTGACTTCTAAAACTGCTGGTTAGCTTTATCTCTTTGTGAAGTTTATCCAGATGATAAACTAAAAAAAAAAAAAAAAATCTTAGATGTTAACAATGGTTTGTGGCCCTTCAAAGTGCTCATCCTGCTGGAGAAAATCCCATTCTTTAATATTTAGTTTCTCTTTTGATTTTCATGAACATCACATGAGCAGCATTAACATTGATTCATGGTAGATGCGCAGTGTTTGCAAGATCAGTGCTACAGAACTTTGTTGGAAAGTGGTTGTGTTTTCGGGACTTGCTCAGTTCACCACTCAGTCTTGAGGGTACATCATGACAGATGGCCTGTGCAGGTCTGGCTGCCATGACCTGCCTTGTCATTTCAGCTTGATCCTTGATAATTTTGTATGACTTGGGCTTTGAGAATGAAGTAAAAATAGTTTTTGTCTTTAACTTAAAAGTGATTTAATTATGTCGAGTACTGAAAAGAAAAAGTGTTGACTGAATGAGTATTTTTGGCCTGAGGATGTTTTCTCATGAAAAAAATGTGAAAGTTAAATTCACTAAAATTGTTTTAAAGAAACTAAAAAATTTTTTCAGTTCTACTTTTGCTGGAAGAATAAGTTTTGGGAGATTTTTAAAAATTTGATTACATTGCTGTTCCTTATGTATTTATAATTTTTAAATTTGGTTATATTGATATAGTCTATGCAATTAAATTATATTAAAATTTAAGAAATAGTTATGTTAAATGTGAAGTGCTTTAAAATTTTCAATTTAATCTCTAATTCAAAAATTACAATTCTTAATCCTGTATTGAGTAAAAAGTGTAAGCTTTATACTTAACCATTTTATGTACTAAGCCTGCTTAGGTATAGTGTGTAAACCCTGACCATATAGATCTGTGACATTACATTTTGTGGGGGAGCAAATTAGGAAAAAGTTCAGTTTCCTGTAGGGGGTACTATGTTGCAAAAATGTCAAGAAACACTAAGTGGAGTCCTGCAGTATGCAGTCTTTTTTTTCTCGGCTAGTCATTTGGCTAGATGAGATTTACCTGTATAGTGGTGAGTAGGTGAGGTCCATCTGTTTTCATTGCTGTATAGTATTCCTTTGATGACTATGCTGGTATTATTTAGTCTGTTCTTGAAGGATATTTGGGTTGTTTTCATGTTTGACTATCAGTCATAATTCTTCTTTGAACATTTTGTATATATCTCTTGGTATCTGTGTATTTCTTTAAGTATATGCCTTAGAGTGAAATTTTTGGATTATAGGATATGTGTATCTTCCATTTGGTAGTTTATGCCCTGTGCCATTTCAGAGTGATTGCGCTTCTACCTGTAGTGAGGTATGTGTGAAAATTTCATTATGTTTGTACATTTCTCTCTTTCTACTTGTTTTTCTTTATGTGGCTTGCCGCTCTATTACTTGGTACATACACCTTTAGAATTTCCTTTTTCCCTACTGAATTGAACCTTTTCTCATTGTGAATTTTCACCCCTTATTTCTAGTAATGCTTTATTCTCCAGATTCTTCATACAGCTCTGTTAGCTTTCCTTTGGCTAGTGCTTGCATAGCATATGTTTCCCTCCTTGTGACACTGAGTTACATGTGTATTAAACTTTTACTGCTTGATTCTCTTTCGTTAGGCTGCTGCTTTTCTGAAATTTTTTTCTGACCTCTGTTTCACTTTTGTTCTGTTTAGCTGTGTGTAATCTGGTGTTAAACCCATGTGTTCTTAGTTTTAGTTATTGTTTTTCTCAGTTCAGAATTTATATAAGTCCATTTTTAGAGCTTCCAGTTTTCTTCTAAAGTTCTCATTATTTTAATTTCTTAAAAATCAGCCATACTTACTTTAAAAATCCGTGTCTGATAATTTCATTATTTTAGGTGTTTGCAGTGGTTTGATAAGCTTTCTAGCTGATCTCCTGCTGCCTGATGTTGTCTCAGCTGCTACTTCTCTGCCATCTTGACTCCTCCTCCCTCATTATTTTAATATCTTGTTTCCCTGTTTCCATTGCTTGTTGATTTTTTTTTCTCATTTTTCACCATCACATTTTCTTTGTTATCTGTGGTTTGACTGAATGTTAAATGTTAGAGATTATTTGAAGTCTAGGATATTTTTTCCCCTAGAGAAGATTTACGTTTGCTTTTGGTAAACTGCTAGGGCCACTGTCAAGCCTGTATTGCCTTAATCCAAGCAAGGATGGGGCAGTAGTTCCTTTGGATTACTGTTCTTCTGTGGTTTACTAGGCAGTACCCTTTGATCGAATAGCCAAAGCCTGGACTGTTCTCCCACACATAGAAGGCTCTGAATTGCAGTTTTTTGTGAGCCTAATTTAATTAATTTAGTCTGTCAGTGTTTTGCCTACCTTTCAACCCTTCAGCTTTCTCTTCCAGAGTGAAATTCTAGGGTTTTCTTTTGTTGCTTGCACTCTTCTTTTCTATCTTGGGCCTACCATTCTTTGTAGGGTTATTAGGTAGATTCCCTCAAACTTCTTATTAAGGAAATATATTTTGGGGATGCCTGGATGGCTCAGTCATTAAGCGTCTGCTTTCAGCTCAGGTCATGATCCTGGGGTCCTGGGATCAGGCCCCGCATTGGGCTCCTTGCTCAGCGGGAAGTCTGCTTCTCAAACTCTCCTGCTCCCCCTGCTTGTGAGCCCTCTCTCGCTATCTCTATCAGATAAATAAATAAAATCTAAAAAAAAAAAAAAAATCAGCCAGTGATATATTGAAATGATAAGACACCAGTCATTATCACACAGAAGGCACTAATGTGAAAACTAATTTATCAGTCAAGAAAAATGTGTTGTAATACTTTTTTTTTTTTTAGATTTTTTTTATTTATTTGACAGATAGAGATCACAAGTAGGCAGAGAGGCAGGCAGAGAGAGAGAGAGGAGGAAGCAGGTTCCCTGCTGAGCAGAGAGCCCGATGCAGGGCTCGATCCCAGAACACTGAGACCATGACCCGAGCCGAAGGCAGAGGCTTTGACCCACTGAGCCACCCAGGCACCCAAGGAAAATGTGTTTTAATTGAGTGATTTTCTCATACATCTTGGGTGTTTGAGGAATAGCAGGCTCCCTCCACCCTTTAAAAAAATGCAGTGTATTTTATTTGGATGATTTTTAAAGATTAATTATTTTGTTGACAAAACATGACATTTCAAAAATTCAAGCAGAGCTGCAAAGTACTGAAAACAAATCCTCTAAAAATTTAAAATCTGGAAATAAGCAGGGTTAATATTTGAGGATTATTTCAGGTATTTCTCTATACTTGTGTTCCTTAATGTTGGTGACAGCATGATAATATACGAATATATATTTTCACTTGTAAGATACGTATTTTAAGAGGTATCCATTTTGGGTTATTGTTGTTATATTCTTAATGGCAAACCATGTCTTCTAAGTAAAAATGCCAAGTTTAATTTAACTGTATGTGTGTGTGTGTGTGTGTGTGTGTGTATTTGAAGTGTTATTTTTGCCTTAAATTCCTTTTGGAATTTAATTTTTAATTTAATTTAATTTGAAAGAATGCCCATCTTACTGATGCTTGTACTCAT
Organism: Mellivora capensis; assembly: GCA_004024625.1. Lineage (NCBI taxonomy): Eukaryota > Metazoa > Chordata > Mammalia > Carnivora > Mustelidae > Mellivora > Mellivora capensis. The sequence continues at coordinate 6,632 of PISX010004510.1, read as the reverse complement.
TTGGGTGTTGATTTCCATCTGCATGTTTATGTTTCAGTCTGACTCGGTGGTTTTGCTGTCACAGTCTAGGCAGAGGACGTGCAGGCGCAAATACCCAAATTATGGTAGAAGAAATCTTGGCCGGCTTGAATTATCTTCTGGAAATGAATCTTCAAGCTCTATGAGAAATGTGAGTTTTGTAACTTTAAATTATATAAAATAATGTTCAATAATTTGTCTTAATTCTTCCCTTTGTATCTGCCAAGAGTCTAAGATGAATTTTTAGCAGCTTTGTTGAGATACTTACCATACCAGTGTTGTATAATCCAGTATCTCTAGTATATTAACAGAATTGTGCTATCATCACTACTATTTAACTTCAAAATATTTTCATTGCCTCTAAAACGAAATCTTACACTCATTTGTAGTTACTTCTTAGCCCACTGCACTCAGCTCCTGGCAACCACTTTCTGTCTATTTGGATTGATTGGCCTATTCTGGGCATTTTATATGAATGGAATCATACAATATGATTTTGTGACTGGCTTTTTTCGCTTAGCATGTTTCCAAGGTTGATCCCTGTGTAGCATGTATCCATACTTGTTTTTGGCTGTTATGAATAATGCAGCTTACTAACAGACAGATTTTTTGATTAAATATAGGCTTTCATTTCATTTGGTATCTACAAGTCAGTTTGCTGGGTCATGTGGTAATCTATGTTTTCGTCTTTTGAGGAATTGCTAAAATGTTTTCCAAAGCAGCTGCACTGTTTTATATTTCCATCAGTAATGTGTGAGGATTCCAGTCTCACCACATCCTTATCAGCACTTGGCATTGTCTGTACTGTTGGTTTTAGCCATCCTAGAGGGAGTGAAGGGCTAGCTCACTGGTTTTGATTTGCATTTCCCTAATGATTAGTGATGTGGAACATGTGCTTATTTCTTGTCTGTGCAAATCTGTTGCCTCTTTTTCAGTTTGGTTGTTTTTCTTTGTTATTGCCATGAAAGGTTTTTATTCTGGATGTGAGTCCTTGCAGATACAGGATGTGTACATATTCCATTCAGAGTGCTGGCGTCTCACTTACTGGGTGGTTGGTTTCCTTTGAAGCACAAAAGTTTTAAGAAGTTTGAGAAAATCCAGTTGATTTTTTTTTTTTTTTTTTTTTACTTAGTTGCTGGTGCTTTTGCTGTCCTATCTAAGCCTTTCTTTAACCCCTTTGCTTGACTTTGAGGAATCCTGTAGAATTAGTGCTCTTCATTTTGATTTTTTTGGGGGGAAGCCAATATTTTTGTAGAGTCTTTAAAATTTAAAAATAGGATGTTAATATTTCTGATCAGTTATGTTTTGAGGTTTGAAATGTTCCATATGCATGGAGAGACAATTCATTTAATTCTGTTACAAAGCATTAGAGTAGTAGTTCAGTTAGTGTTTGAGATTAAATCTAAATTCTTCCACCCAGATAAGTTGTTTAACCTTTTTGTGCTCTAGCCAGATCTGTAAAAGCAGTCAGTGTTAGCATGTATTCCTCAAAGATGTGAGGACTTACTCGATTGTGAAGTGTTTAAAATAGTGCCTAATACCCAATCATGCTAGCTGCTGTTATCACCAGCCTTTTAATTTATCTGACTTTGTTTTATGTGATGAGACTGTTTTTACATTAGTTTCTTCTTATTTATAGTGAATTGAGCATGTTTTAACCCTTTCTTAATAGTTTTGGGTAGTTAGGATAAACATTCCCACCTATTCTCACTAGTTTCTGGTTTATGCTTACTGTGTTTTTCATACCTGTAGATTTTATTGTTTCTCCTTTTGTACACAAGATAGAGCATACTATAGATGCCCTTTTGCCCTTGACTTTTTTCACTTAAAATATTCTTTTTTTTTTTTTTTAATTTTTTTTTCATTTGTTTATTTGACAGAGAGATCACAAGCAGACAGAGAGGCAGGCAGAAAGAGGGAGAAGCAGGCTCCCTGCCGAGCAGAGAGCCCAATGCGGGGCTCAATCCCAGGACCCTGAGATCATGACCTGAGCCAAAGTCAGAGGCTTAACCCACTGAGCCACCCAGGCACCCCCACTTAAAATATTCTTGAACCCATTCCATATCAGTTCTTAAATATTTATCTTCCCCGTGTTTTTTAAGAGTTGCATCACATGTGATTGTGGGCTTGTCACAGTTTATTTAACCACTTTCTCACATATGGGCACTTAGGACATTCCGGTGTTTTTGTCAGAAAGTGTCACAGTGAATAATCTTTTTGTCTTTGTATGTAGTTTTGTCCTGTCAGAGATGCAATTTGGGAGTACATTTCTGGGAATGGGATTGCCAGGTCCAAAGATAGATAGATGCCTATGAGTTGTATGTGAGAGTGATAAAATAAATTCCTGCTGAAGGAGGGTTCCAACTTGGCATTCCTACCAGTGGCACCTAGGAGTGCCTGTTTCCCTATCCATTAGCCCACAGAGTATGTTATACTTGATAATTTTTACCAGTTTAATGGGTGAGAGATGGTGTCCTAGTATAGTTTTATTTTTATTTTTGGCTGTTGTTTTAGTATGGTAAAATATAAGATTAAATTTATCATTTAAACTATTTTTCTGCATACAGTTCATTGGCATTAACTACATTTATGATGTGTGTGGCCATTACCACTGTATGTTTCTAGCACTCATCATCCCAGACATTCTGTATTCATTAAACACTCTTATTTCCCTTCTCCATCCCTGGTAGCCTGCCTTCTACTTTCTGTCTCTCTATAAATTTGCCTATTCTAGGGACTTCTGTAAGTGGAATTGTGCAATATTTGTTCTTTTGGTCTTTGGATTATTTCACAGAAAGTTTTATTTTGACTTTCTCATATTATGTGTGAAGTTGTTGGACATTTCTTCATATATTTAGAGTGTTTTTTTTTTTTTAATCTTTATGCTCTGTGTATTTATGTCTTTTGGTCATTCCTCTATCATGTTTTTGGCCTCTCCCCACTCTGCCCTGCACCTTAATTTTTATCTTTTTTGGGGAGATAGCAAATCTTAAGCAGGCTCCTTGCCCAGTGTTGAGCCTGATGTAGGGCTTGATTTCAAAACCCTGAGACCATGACCTGAGCAGAAATCAAGAGTCAAGAGTTGGACGGTTAACCAACTGAGCTGCCCAAGCACATCCCCCTGCCTTAATTTTTAAAAGTTCTTTATAACTGGGTCACCTGGGTGGCTCAGTCATTAAGCACCTGCCTTTGACTCAGGTCGTGATCCCCAGGGTCCTGGGAATGAGCCCTGCCTCAGGCTGCCTGCTCTGTGGAGAATCTGCTTCTCCCTCTCCCTCTGCTGTTCCCCCTGCTTATGCTCTCTCTCGGCTGTCCCTCTCTGTGTCAGATAAATAAATAAAAATAAAATCTTAAAAAAAATTCTTTATAACTAGGGATATATAGTTCTTTATCTGTAGTTTGTAAGGTTCTGGGTGTTTTCTGCCATTATGGCCTCTAAGTAGTTATTATTTGGCGTAGATGAAGGTTTCTTATTTCAGCAGATTTAATTTTTTACACATTCTGCTGTGTTCCTGAATTTTGGGGTTAATTTTATCATTGAATTTTCTGGGCTTTTCAGGTATCTTCTCCTTTGCATGGATACCTAGCTTCACTCCTAAGTTTTGTGCCTCTCATGGATTTCTCTGGTCTAACAGCACTCCTCAGTTCTTCCAGCGCAGCGCTGAGTGGTTGTAGAGACAGGGGTCCGCATTCCTGTTGGTGGACACAAGTCTACCATTGTCACGTTAAGAAAGATGCTTTATTTTAGGTGTCTGCAGTATACATACATACCATATTTTGCTAAGGGGATATCAACTAATGCATATTTTCTTATATTTTTTTTGAAATACCAGGATTGATTATAGATTTTTTTTTTTTGCTTTTTAAATCATCACTGGTATCAATCTTAAAATTTTTGTCTTTATTAATTTGGTGTGTTTTTAAGTAATGAGGAACTTTTTAAACTAATGCAAGCATAGATAATGTGGAATGTTAAAACCACTTGACCTTTTAAAATCATGATTTTGTGGTTTGGTGTCCTTGGTTTTACTTGCATCGATATGAATTCACTCACCTATGTTGTTGCAGGGGGGTGGGGGGAGCTCTTGTGGTTGGGCGGAGATGGGGGTGTGTGTGTGTAATGTGTATGGTAGCAGGATAGAGATTTTGGCATTGTGTATATGCATGTTGGTCCATTCCATTTTGGTTTGGAAAGCACTAATGGTAGGAAAGTTAGCCAGATTTTTAATTCCAGTTCCTGTACTTATCCTCCTGTGACCCCAGGCTTGTTATTTACTTTTAGTTTTCTTACCCGTGGGTGTTCCTATAGATGAAGAGCTAGTAATGTATAGGGCCTGGGAGACAGCGAAAAACTCAGAGGCAGGGTGAATCCAAGTTTTGTGGGGTTGAAGCTTGTGTAATCTTAGGATTTTTTTTCCCCCCCCAGGAAAAGTAACTCAAAGTTTCAAGTAGATTATGCCAACTTGATAGGCAAGTTAAATCAGAATCTCTGAAACTTAGTGTTGTTAGTTTTCTTAATTTTAATTTTCTTAGTTCTTAATTTCTTAATTTTCTTTGTTCTTAATTCTGCCTATGTTAACAGGTGTTTGGAGAGTTGGGATAACACATATACGACATTTCATAGGGTGTATGGTTTCTAGGTAGTAGCTTTCAAGAGTTTTTATTACTGTGATTTAAAAAAAAGTTGATTTGAGCATGCAAAGCACATTCCATTTAGTAGTTCTGTTGTGCTAGGCCTAGAATCTACTCCTGGAATAGTGTTGGGCTCACATTTTGAGAAACAGTTTGTAGAATAATTTTGACTTTACATTTTGCCTATTCAAATGAAGTAAACAAAAGTAGGTTGTTTTTTTTTTTTTTTAAGATTTTATTTATTTGAGAGAGAGAGAGAGAGGACAGAGGGAGAACTAGACTCCTACTGAGCAAAGAGCCCATTGTGGTACTTGATCCCAGGACCCTGAGATCATGACCTGAGCCAAAAGCAGAGGCTTAACCAACTGAGCCACCTGGATGCCCCCAAAAGTAGATATTAACTTGATATTTTGCCTTTTGAGTTTTGGATCTTACTGACATTTTCATTGTCTGTTATCAAAGCTCCTAAAGTAAACGCTGTTATAGGAAAAGGTCCTGTCTCAGTTTAAAAGTACCTGCCTGGGACTCATGGACAGAACTTAAAGTGGATTGCAGCCTGGTGCTATGATGATCAAAAAGTTGTTTGTCCCCCTCTCTTCCCTTTAAAAAAAAGGTGGGGGGGGGGACACCTGGGTGGCTCAGTGGGTTAAAGCCTCTGCCTTCGGCTCAGGTCATGGGATTGAGCCCCGCATCGGGCTCTCTGCTTAACAGGGAACCTGCTTCCCCCTCTGTCTCTCTGCCTGCCTGTCTGCCTACTTATGATTGCTGTCAAATAAATACATAAAATCTTTTTTTTTTTTATAAAGGACTGTTTTGGAGCAGTTTTAGGTTTACAGAAAAATTACACAATGAGTACAGTGAATTCTCATATACTCTTCCCTTCACACAGTCTTTTCTATTAGTAACATCTTGAATTAGTGTGGTGCATTTGCTATAACTGGTGAGGTGAATTCCCTGGTTTACATTAGGGATCACTTTGTGTCGTATAGTTCTGTGGGTTTTGACAAGTGCATTGTTTACAGTATCCGTATCTACCATAACAGCATCAGACAGAACAGTTTCACTGCCCTAAAACCCCACTGGGCTATACTTACTCTTCTCTCCCACCTCCTGAGCCACTGGCAACCATTGATCTTTTTACTGTTTCCATAGACTTTTCCAGAATGCCATACACTGGGTTATACAGTATGGAGCCTTTTCAGATTGGCTACTTTCTAGTAATATGAGTTTTTAAGTTTCCTCTACAACTTTTTGTGGCATGATGTTTCATTTCTTTTTAGAACTGAGTAATATTCGGTTGCCTGAATTTCCCACGGTTTATATATTCACCTACTGAATGACATGCTGGCTGCTTCTAAGTTTTTGGCAGTTATGAATAAAACTGTTATAAACTTACACATACAGGTTTTGTATGGACAGTACTTTTAATGCATTTGGGTAAATACCAAGGAGCATGTTTATTGCATCGTATGATAAGGCCCTGTTGGACAGCTTTGTAAGAAACTTCCAGGGGCGCCTGGGTGGCTCAGTGGGTTGGGCCTCTGCCTTTGGCTCAGGTCATGATCTCAGGGTCCTGGGATCGAGCCCCGCGTCGGGCTCCCTGCTCAGCGGGGAGCCTGCTTCCCCCTCTCTCTCTGCCTGCCTCTCTGCCTACTTGTGATCTCTGTCAAATAAATAAATAAAATCTTAAAAAAAAAAAAAAAAAAAAAGAAACTTCCAGACTCTCCCAAGTGGCCATGTTGTATTTTGTATTTCCATAGTCAGTGAGGGAGAGACCCTGTTGCTGTTTGTTGTTGTTAAGATGTCCATTCTTCACAGCTTCATCTGTAGATTCAACACAATCCCAATCAAAATCCCAAGTTAATTTTGTGGGTGTTGGCAGAGTGATTCCTAAAGTTTACTTGCAGAGGTAAAAGACCTAGGATACTGAAGAAAGTAGTTAGAGGACTGACACTACCTGACGTTAAGAGTTAGTATAAATC